>CP125975.1:543594235-543801189 GCA_030063025.1 Avena longiglumis
TATGGTTTGGTGAATTTGCCCAAACTTGCCTAGGTCCGATTCTGAGGGTGTTACATAGCACCCGATCATCACGTGATGCTTGGACACGACGAACTTTCGCAACGGTGCATACTTGGGGAGAACACAGTTTTTATCTTGATCTTTAAGTGAGGAATCATCTTATAATGTTGTCGTCGCGATCTAAGCATAATAAGATACATAAAAGGGATAAACATCACATGCATATAACTTTATGTGACATGGTATAGCCAATCTTCGCGCAATGATCTCCATCTTGTGCGTTCCGGCATGATCTCCATCACTCCACCATGATTGCCTCCACCATGAATAGCAACTACAACTATTGCTAACTACTTAGCGATAAAGTGACACTATTACATGGCGCATAAGAAGTTGACACACAGGTCATACACAATTATAAAGACAACCATATGGCTCCTGCCGGTTGTGTACTCATCGACATGCAAGTCGTGAAACATTACAAAACATGATCATCGCATACATTATACACATCACATCTTGGGCCATACCATATCACAGAAAACACTCCCTGCAAAAACAAGTTAGACGCCTCTACTTTGTTGTTGCATGTTTTACGTGGCTGTTATCGCCATATTTTTGCCAAAGGAGGAGATGGGCCGTAATCAAGATGGGCTTGGAGGATACATATATGCGACGTGTTGCTGAATCGGCCTTGTGCGTGGATTTGGGCTAAATTGCCCGTGTATCTGTATATTGTAATAGATTCCGTTTCGGTTTAAGTAAGAGATAGAGTTGTTAGGGTTATTCCAAAGATAGAAAGTCTCCGGACTATAAATATGTACCTAGGGTTATTGATAAAAGGAGGACAATCACGTTCACAACAAACACAATCTCGGCGCATCGCCACCCCTTGTTTCTAGGGTTTCTTTCGGGTAAGTGTCATGCTGCCTAGATCGCATCTATCTCATTCAGGCAAGATTCGCTATGCGTTATTTGGTGTTACTTGTACTGAAGCCTTGTTGATGGCGAGTAATACTATTATCATAGATTTGTTTAGGTTAGCATCGATACCTTTTGCTATGATCGTTTAGTTATGCTACCTCTAGTTATCTCGCTGCCTTTGCACCTTTTCCCGGGTGTAAGGGTAGCATCTTGCTTGATCTTTATTCAGTCGATTTGATCCGTTATAGTTTTGCCTTGTTTTCCAAGGTTTAGTTTGATATCCACGTAGTCAGGCCTTGCAAACGGGTTGAACGATCCAGTAGTACGTGAGGATATGGTTTGCTAATTCGAGAGGAGTTGTTCCGGGAATTGACTTTACGTCGTTGTTAGGCCTTCTAGGGTTAGTTTTCTATCATCTTTGTATTTACCAGATCAATTACGTGTAGGATGTTCCAATTACGTGGTAAAAACGTTAAACCGTCAGAGATCGATTTAACTTGTATTGATGAAGCAAAACCCCATGTTATCGTAGATCTAATGCGAACCATGGGATAATCGGCTCCAGAGCCGATTCACGAAACTCGGGAGCAGTCACACGCTCAATTTTACGATACTTGTTTGCCATGCGAAACCGATCAAGCAATCCATCACCTTCGACCAGGTATAGGTCAGTGGCACGCCTGCATCGGCCAGACGTGTGCCGGAGTTTTGCGGGCGTTGCCCGAGGGACCAGGCCCACCAGTAGCCTGGAGCCTCCGGCTCTTCGTTGCTCGTCGCCGCCGCCGGTGGGTTTTGGCAGGCAACACATTCGCACGCCGGTGGGACTTACAACACATCTGCATCAACATCCGACGCCGAGATGGGGGAGACGGCCAGGCACTGACGATCTCGCACGAGGGAGCACAAGGCGAAGTATGATGATATCAAAGCTCTCTTTGAAGCCGATCTCATCGGCTCTTTCGAGAGGACCGTAAGCATGGCATCGGTGGAAAGGGTTCTCACCCGAGTGCTCTTGATGAGGTGGATCCGTCTGCTCCTTCGAGGAGCGCACTGTACGCAACAGAAGTCAACTACATGGTGGCTCATTCTCTTCACCGCCATTCTGAGAGCCTAGTGAACGCTTTCGAGCGGATCGCGGTTCGCGTAGTTCAGGAGATCATGAAACATCAGTACTCTCCGTCGGGTCCTACTCTAGGGACTCACCAGGGAGAGAGATTGCTCCAGACCATGCCACAGCTGCCATTCACGCTGGCAGCTCCGGAGCCACCAGGGGCACTGGCGTACGTCGTCTACAAGGTTGGAGGCGACCCAGGCGATTGTCAGTTCCTGTTCGAACCGCCTAAAGAAATCCCACATGGATATGTGTGCACCTACGTGTCGGACTGCAATAGCTTGATGTGCACGAACCAGATTGCAACCGCAGGGATTTCTGGGGCAGGAGTTTCTGGAGCAGGGCTTGGAGCGTGTATCGAGCAGGATGTGCAGGATGGACGCAGATAAACAGGCATGGCTAGCCAAGTACGCCACCGGAACGAGTCATGAGAATTCAGCCCCTGCAGCTCAAACGGTGGAGCAAATCCGTACCATCCCGAGAGACGCCGCTTCGTGTCAAGAGAAGGACAATCGGCTATTCCAAGCCGTACCCCAACGAGTTTGATCTGATCCCGCTGCCGCCCAAGTATTGGCTCCCTGAGTTCTCAAGGTTTAGCGGATCAGAAGGGTCGAGCTCGATCGAGCATGTGAGCCGACACCGCATGCTAGGCATGATTTCAGCATCGGATCGATTCGCGTAAGGTTCTTTGCGCAATCTCGACAGACCAGCTTTTGGGTGGTACACCTTGCCACGATTCGATCCGCACTGAAGCAATGGAAGAGCGGTTCCACATTCAAGATCATTCGGCTACCGAGGCATTGCGGATCTGGCGAGTGTAAAAAGCGGGAGAAAGCGGTAGCGAGTACATTCAGCTTTCAGATCGTCAAGAACCGATGTTATTCGGCTCGTTAACTAAGAAAGAAGCGATGTGGCAAGTGTTGGGTCTCTCAAAGACCTATCAAGGATCCGCTTTCCAAGTAGAGTACAATTCATTGGCGCACATGGCCCGAACCGACAATGTATGAACAGCGCCACCGAAGTTGTACCAAGACAAGTTCAAACGTCCGATAGGCCTGGTCGATCGTAAGAAGAGGATCCTATACAAGACCAGGAGGTGGCCGAGTGGGCTCGGGGCGATCATGTGTCCTGCAAATGGGTAAAAGCAAAGAAGGGCCTGCAAAAGGGTTCGACTTGATGTGAGCAAAGTTGAGCGGATATTCGATTCGCTTTGAAAGAAAAGAAGGTTACCGAAGGCCATAAAATCCCTACGGCTCAAGAGATGAACGGAGACCATATCAAGTGGCATCACTCGTTCACCCACACCACCAATGATTGCAAAGAATCGCCAAATCCAAACGGCGATAGAACAGGGTCGATCCTTGGGCAATTCGCCATGAAAGTAGACACAAACCCGTTTCCCGGCGTCAACATGGTAGAACACGGCCACTCCACGAGGCGTCAGTTAGACTTCTCGTTCGATGTTAATATGGCAGGACCTGTGTACCACCATGGCACATACAAAGAGGAAGGCGATCGCTCTCGGGGCAGGGAAAGAGAGGATGCTGGTCCACGCGACCGGCCCCGTTATGATGACAGCCGGTATTTAACTGAGGAGCAAGTGAGAAGCGTGCGATATCAGAAGCCACACTCCACGCATCTCCTTAACAAGTATGAGCGTCAGTATGACAACGCCGCCGATAGAGATGATGAAGGATATGAGCACCTCGCTAGGGAAAGTCAGGAAAAGGAAGGCGTGGATAAACATTGGGATTGTCCCTTCTTCAAGTATTGCTGGGATGCGGAATGAGTCGATTGCCTACAATCGACAACCGCCCGAATGTGGACAGAAGGATGACAGTCGATTTCAGCCAGTTGTTCGGCGTCTAGGGCCTCTCCGCCTCGTAGCATAAGAGAAGTCATCTCGAGCAAAAGATCTCGAGGAGCCAAAGGGAGGAAGAAGAAGACAGATATCACGCCCAAGGTGGTGTCCCGATGGACTCGACACACCCAAAAGCGTAGAGTTCAGCGTCACAGAACTGGAGGAAGCCAAGCGCAAGACCTCCACGCTTTAAGAAAGCACGGCCGACCGCCGTGAAAATCGGCAGACCTTGGAAACGGAGGATCGTCCGAAAGGAAAGAGTGGCGCCCAACTAAAAAGCCGAACACATCGGCTGGCACAAACATGGTGTTCATACTTCCGTCGAGTTTTGCGCCCAAGAACCAACGAGCTACGGCGGCTTGATCGCGGCCCACGGCCGGTTATCTTTGAAAAGCCACGAGAGAAGGGCTACAAACATCTGAAAGCCATGTACCTGCGAGGTTACATCAATGGGCAGCCTGTCAGCAAGATGTTGGTCGACACCGGAGCGGCAGTCAATATAATGCCATACTCCATGCTACGGCGTTTGGGACGCCCACCGCAGATCCGATCAAACCAACGCCACGTTAAGCGACTTCAACGGCCAAACGAACGCAGGCGTCGAGCGTGGATCCGACTGGGCGAAAAACCATCCCTACGTCATTCTTCGTCGTGACGGCAAAAGCACCTACACCGTCTTGCTAGGAGATTGGATTCACGCTTAACGCATTCCATCCACGATGCACCAGTGCCTAATACAGTGGGATGGAGATGAAGTGGAGGTCATTCATGCAGACGATTCGATCGAGATCTCCATAGCTGGCATGAACGTCTGGGAAGCAGAAGACCAAGAGCCGATCTCTGGAATCAATATAGACGGCTGCGAGCGCATTGAAGCTACAAAAAACGGGGTGAGGCTGGTCTTATCCATCGGCACGCCAGAGTAGCAAAGTCCACGATCGTATGTGGTATGGCCGATCCTCGCGATCGCCACAAAATAAAAAGTAATCTTGCGACAAGCAGGTCATGCGGTCGTAGGGAGATTCCGCCATTGTAGAGCACAAATAAGGTGTAAACCGCCCTTGACTAATGCAATCAGGGGGCGATTCAGCAATCGCCCAAATTATTTTGTTATCCTCACCAACTGTTTGCCCTGTTTAGCATCGATTTAGCGGTGACGGAAAGCTAGGGTATGGGTTTACACCTCGATGAGCTAGAGGAGATTTACATCGGTCCCGGGATAAGCCACGACCAACATTTATCGATGAAGTTAGATCCGAATCTGGGGTCCGATGATAGCTTTGTTGAAAGAATATCCGCATCGCTTTGCCTCGACTACACAGAGATGCCCGGGTTAGGCAAGCGATCATTGAGCATCGACTCCGCTTAAAAAGGGTTTCGCCATTCCAAAGAACGAGCATTGGATGAAGGCCGAAATTTTGGAAGAAGTCAAGAAAGAGATCGAGAAAATGTTGACAGGCAAGTTAATCAGGCCATGCAGGTATGCTGAGTGGATTTCTAGTATCGTACCTGTAGAGAAAAAGGATGGCCGCTGGCGTGTTGCCATAGATTTTCGGGATCTCAACAGAGCTACTCCAAAGGATGAGTATCCGATGCCAGTAGCAGAGACATTAATCAACGCAGCGGGTCATAAGATCTTGAGCTTCATGGATGGCAATGCCGGTTACAACCAAATTTTATGGCTCGGAAGATATACACAAGACTGCATTGAGTCGTGTTCGTGGGTTGTTTGAATATGTAGTCATGACGTTCGGACTGAAGAATGTCGGCGCCACATACCAAAGAGCCATGAATTACATTTTCCATGATCTAATCGGCAAGTTGGTTGAAATCTATATCGATGACGTGGTGGTCAAGTCTGCTTCAGTACAAGGACACTTTGTGGCATCCCGCAATTCCACTACTAGAAAATCGCGTTGTTTTTGTGCATTGCATCGTCATCATCATGCATTGTTTGACTGCATTATTTTGGAAAGCCTAGTTTTGATTTATACAAATACCCCTCTTATTTTCAAACACCAAACCCCGATCGCATCGGAGATTTTATTTGTCTAAAAACTGTTTGCAAAATGGCCTAGTTTTAAAATAGACAAGACAAAACAAACACACAATTTAAAACAGCCCCCTCTAAATCCTATCCCCACCCAAATCTGTCCTACCCACCAACCGCAGGCCACCACCTCACCCTCTCACCCAACCTATACCCACCTGCCACCTCACCGATCCACCACCTCTCTCTCTCTTTTTTTCACCCAGTCCCCTCCTACCCTCTCTCACCTACAGGCCGACCCCACCCCCTGGTCCACATTCTCTCTCCCTCTCTCCCTCTCTCACAGCCTCTCCCTCACCCTCTCTCTCTGCTCCTGGGTCCCACCCGCCTGGCCCCACCTTGCCAGACCCACTCCACTCTTCCCCCCCCCCGTCTGCCCCGCGGGTCCCACGCGACCCCACGCGCTTCCCCACCCCATGCCCCGACGCTCCCCAGCCCTACCCTGGCCCTCCCTGTTCTTCTTCCCCAACTCGTCTCCCCGCGCCCCCCCTTCTCCCTCCTTCCTCCCACCGACGCAACCGCCTGCCCCTTCCTCCAACCTCCGCCTGCCCGGCGCCTGTGTCACACCCCTCGCCCGTGCTTTCCCTGCCTCTTCTCCCAAGAAGCTGACCCCAGCTGGCGCCTCACCGCCTCCTCCCAAGCTCCTCCCCTAGCTTGGCCGCCCGACCGATATCGGCCGCCTCCCCCTCCAGGCCCTCACCCCAGCGCCACCGCTTCCTCTCCGGCCCTTGAACCCCACGCCTGCTCCTGCCGCCTGCTCAGCCAGCGGCCACGTAGCCTCCTCCTGGGCCTTCATCCACCCCGCCTCCGCCTCGCTTTCTCCGCCTCTCCCGCTGCCACCACATACTCGCTCGCCGCCTTTCACTGGCCTACGCCGCTGAGCTCAGTAGGCTTCCCTCCGCCACGGCCAGGCTCCGCGACTGCCGCTCAGCCAACCTCCTCCGTTGCCCCGAGTGTCGCCCTCCGCCTCTGCCTCCAGCGGCCGGCCGAGCCACCGTAGCCATCTGAGCCGCCGCCAGTTCCACCGTCTGCCGCCTTCCTCGACCTCATGGCTCCTCCCTCCGCCCAACCCGCTTGGCGGTATCCTCTCCGCACTGGCCACCTCTTGGCGCATCCTTGGCACCGACCTCTGCCTCAAGCGTTCGAGCCCTCCATCGCCTGCTCGTTCCCGGGTCGGCGCCGCTTTGGCCGTCTTGCTTCGCAACCTCCCGCCCTGCGGACTAACGCCAGCGTTGCCTCTCCGAGGCCCTATGTGTTCCCTGTAGTGTCTTTGGATGTGGAGAAAGTGTTGTGTGGAGGTGTTGGTGATGTTAAGCTGTGGCTCGTTGTCGTGCCGTGTTGATGTTGCGAAGGCAGGAGGAGATTCTTGTACAAGGTCACCAAGACTCCGATAAGATGGGAGTACCTAGACGCCCACGTTCGCCATCGACAATGGTCGGAACTCAAGTGCTCCGTCCCGGAATCTGAAGGTGGAACCTCGAAGATGCCAAGACCGCCACACGAAACCCGATCCTGGACGCCAAGTTCTCCACCTTGAACGCCATGACCGCTTCACGTGCCGACAAGACCTTGGCATACGACAAGATCGCACCGACCCGGCGAATCCAATGCGCCCGTGGGAACCAAGTCCTTCTTCCGATCGCCAAGATCTACCCGAATACGAGAACACTTCCGCCGACCATCCTGTCAACTGGACCCTGCCAACCCCAAACCCGGAACCCCAAGTTCGTGAGACCCCAATGTGAACCCTTCCGAAACCCTATCTTATAAAATAATAACCTTGTCGCATATTAAATTGTCATTCATCTCGCATGCATATCATTGGTTTGGGGGCCTTATGCCGATTCACCATATAATTAAATATGGGGCCCATATGCGGGCAAATCTAGCCTTATATTGGCCTCATTTAAATTGGTATAGTGAACCGGTGCTATCTCTTGCCATGATAATACAACATTTAATTGCGGGGTATCTAAATAACATGAACCTATTAATTAATTGTCGGGACCCCGGTTCCACTTAATATTGACCTAATTGCATTGCACCTTTGCCATGTCATACATCATACATGCATCATGCCGATCTTCTGCCTTTGTATTAAATATTGCATCCGGTGTTTCTTCTAGTGTTTTGGTTCTTCGCGGATAAGGCCGTTGAGTTGATGTGAGCTTCGCCCCGATCTTCGGTTGTACCTTCGGCAATGTTTTCAGGCGAGCATCTCCCCTTTTCTACCCATCTTACTTTTATAGTATTTATTCCCTCCTGTTGATCTATTGCTATCTGTGTTGCGATGCTCTAGTTTTCGTACCCGTGATATCCATTGCAGCCTTATATTTGCCTTGGACACATCCTATTACCTGTTGTTTGGTAGATAGTTGGACTTGCGCGTCGTAGTCGCTTGCTCAAATCGTTGCGTGTCGCAAGTGCCACACAGCTTGTTGATGTATTCCGCATGTTGTTGTTGGAGATGATCCTAGTTTTACTTATCGCTCACTTTAATTCCTGTAACAACTAAAATTGAAGTAAGCAGAGGCATCGGTGGGTGATAGAAAATATTTGGTTTCGAACGCCCACTTGTGTCCTGTAGGACCCTAGTACTTGATACATTCCTTGATTTATCGCTATCCACATCCGGAGGATTATGGGACCCCCTGAGCGAGCTTGATTCGGTCTTATTTCTTGGGGCCACAAACTAGTTTGAGGTTTTATTTACGATCCTGCATTTATGCCATGCTCTTGCTTTATTTAAATTGTGCGAGAGCACACTGCATCGCTTAGGATCGTGGCACGATTCATGGTGTCGACAAGCCCAGCCACACTTTCGGGTTCCTGATCGTTCACGCCGTCCCCACAACCTTAAGTCCGTCTCGAGCCCGGCTAACCGTGGTCTACTTTAAGGGGTGGCCTGAAATATTTCTGAATCTTATTGCTTTGTCGTGAAGGCCTCGTTGGTTTTGATTTGGTTTTTCCGAGGTTGATCGAGTGTGTGTTGCTATTTGTGCACCCGCCGGTAAAACTTTCTCAGTCAGGTCCGCGGTTATGGACGACTTGGAGCACAGTATCTCGACCATAGATAAGCATAACTAAAGTAGTACTATAAATTTGACTTTATAATGACTAGTAATCAGCTTCACTATAATGGAATGGCTAAATAATACTGCCCACAATTGCTTGTTTGGATTGTCACTTGCGACCATTGTACCTGACTAGTAAGTATTGCAACTACAACGGAATGGCTAAATAAAAGTACCAACAACTGCTGGGTTTTGGGTTTATCTCATGCTATTTGTATCTGACTAGTAAGTGTTGCAACTTTCACGAAATGGTTAACTAAAAGTGCCCACTGCTTACTTTATCAGGATGATTATCTAAACCTGACTAGTAATTGCTGCAACGATAACTGAATAAATAAAACCGCCAACCGTGTGAGTTCCTCGGTTGACTTCCTCGTTTGGTCTCGAGGGGGAAACGCCAGGATGGGTTTGTTTGATGGTAGTATCAGGTTGGATCCGAATAGGTCTTTCTTACCCCTCTCTGATAGCCGCCAGTTGTATCGAGTCTCTATAGGTTGTTTAGTGCATGATGTCGCTGCCGCTTCAGTCCACCATACCTTTGTAGGCGAGGACCGCCGAATTCTAGTCTCGCCAGATCGCCTCGATCGACGCTCTCTTTTCCTTTGCCCTTGTCGGCACCCCTTTTGTTTAAGCGTTTTGAGATCGACGTCGTTAGGTGGTTACCCTTCCGGCTTGGCCCGCAGGTTATGGGCGCCATTGGTTATTCTTCGTGGCTTAGCCCCATTTGCATCTTGTCCGTAGTCGACGCCATCGATTCAAGGTGATTTGGATCTTTGTATATTATATTCAGATTCTTGACTCATGGAGTCATATATATATCTGCTCAGGTCCCATCGAGACCGGCCGAGTAACGTTATTTCGCTTTCCACCCGCACGCTAAGTGCTGGCACCTTTGAATCGCTTTATGCGGTTTGGCGGGTTTCAAAACTTGCATAGGTCCGATCGAGGGTGTTACAGTGGTATCGAGCTCAATTGCGATATTCCACAAGTCCAGCCTGTAGGATAACCTAGCTAACGGCCGAAGTAGAGTGTCAAAACTATTTTTGCAAAATCGGTTGGATAGTTCTGATTAGGTCTGATTTTACTCATTACCCTCTGCTATTCTCCTCTTACCTCTGCGTGTTTTGAATCCGCTCTCTTCTCTTTCTTCGAGTCCAGGATTTCTCGTGGTCGGGTTTCCGTCGTACCTTCAGGGTTTCGCTTCCTCCTCTGATAACGGTGTTGCTACATCGGGTCTTCATGCTATCCGAGGAGCCCTTCGTCTGTGGTACCATCCTTTGTTCCTTGTTTGTGCCTTCCGGTGTTTTCCGGCGCATTTACATCATCTATGCAGATCCGCGTAGTCTGCATCACTCCTTTGTTTCCAACCTCGATTGTCGAGATCTTCTGCATTTCGAGAATGGTTGCACGCTTTTCTACTGATTGTGCAGAGTAATAGTTTGGGTGCGTGATGGATTGGCCCCCATGCCGACTACCCCTTCTATTCGCTTTTGTACATTGAAGTGGATGAGAATGCATCGGTCCTCTCTTCCTATCGAAGCTAGAGGTGGCTTTTATTTGTTGATGCCTCTACCTTTGACCTTTGTTCTGAGTGTTCCTCGACGATCACGGACAACGACCTCTTGTTAGTGGTGTCGCGAGATCTACATGAAGCGAAGGATCGCATCGCCTTCCTTCCGATTACCATGAGGCGGATCTCGAGGGCGAGATCCATTTTAGTGGTGTCGAATTGTGGCATCCCGCATTCCACTACTAGAAAATCGCGTTGTTTTTGTGCATTGCATCGTCATCATCATGCATTGTTGATCGCATTATTTTGAAAAGCCTAGTTTTGATTTATACAAATACCCCTCTTATTTTCAAACACAAAACCCCGATCGCATCGGAGATTTTATTTGTCTAAAAACTGTTTGCAAAATGGCCTAGTTTTAAAATAGACAAGACAAAACAAACACACAAATTAAAACAGCCCCCTCTAAATCCTATCCCCACCCAAATCTGTCCTACCCACCAACCGCAGGCCGCCACCTCACCCTCTCACCCAACCTCTACCCACCTGCCACCTCACCGATCCACCACCTCTCTCTCTCTCTTTTTCACCCAGTCCCCTCCTACCCTCTCTCACCTACAGGCCGACCCCACCCCCTGGTCCACTTTCTCTCTCCCTCTCTCCCTCTCTCACAGCCTCTCCCTCACCCTCTCTCTCTGCTCCTGGGTCCCACCCGCCTGGCCCCACCTTGCCAGACCCACTCCACTCTTCCCCCCCGTGCCTTGTGGTCCCACGCGACCCCACGCTTCCCCACCTCTTGCCTCCTCCCCCACCTCCTTCTTCTTCCCAACCTGCCTCCCTGCCGCCTCCCTCCTTCCTCCCACCCCACCAATCGCCCCTTCTCCAACCTCCGCCTCCGGCTGGGCGCCTGTGTCAGCCGCCACCCTCGCCTGCCGCTCTCTTCTCCTGAAGGACCCCAGCAGGCGCCCCTCACCGCCTCCCAAGCTCCTCCTCCCTAGCTCGCCTGCCACCCGACATCGCTGCCCTCCCCTCTCCTCACCCTCACCTCGCCACCGCCTCCTCCGCCGCTCAACCCAGCTCCTGCCTCCCTGCCGCCTGTCAGAGCCGCGGCAGCCTCCTCCGCCACGCCTTCATCCACCTCATGCTCGCCTTCCTGCCTCCCGCCGCCATCCAGATCTCGCCGCCGCCCATCGCCTCCGCCGCCCAGGCTCACAGGCCTCCTCCTTGTGACGGGCCTCCGACTCACGCCCTCGCCAACCTCCTCCGCTGCCGCCCGAGGTCGCCTCCGCCTCTGCCTCCCAAGGCCGGCCGAGCCACCGTAGCCATCTCGAGCCGCCGCCAGTCTCCACCGCTGCCGCCTTCCTCGACCTCGCGGCTGTCCTCCATCCGCCCGAACCCGCGGTATCCTCTCCAGCACCAGGCCGCCTCTTGGCATCCTGGCGCCGACCGCCTCGGCTGCCCGAGCCCTACATCGCTCTCCTCCGCAGGTCGCTCCGTCAGCCGCCTTGCTCGCTGCAACCTCCCGCCTGTGACCACGCCTGCCTCTCCGAGGCCCTATGTGTTCCCCGTAGTGTCTTTGGATGTGGAGAAAGTGTGGTGTGGAGGTGTTGGTGATGTTAGCCGCCCGTTGTCGTGTCGCCGTGTTGATGTTGCGAAGGTGAGGAGATTCTTGTACAAGGTCACCAAGACTCCGATAAGATGGGAGTACCTAGATGCCCACGTTCGCCACCGACAATGGTCGGAACTCAAGTGCTCCGTCCCGGAATCTGAAGGTGGAACCTCGAAGACGCCAAGACCGCCACACGAAACCCGATCCTGGACGCCAAGTTCTCCACCTTGAACGCCATGACCGTCTACGCGTACCCGACAAGACCTTCGCGCCGACAAGATCGGCACCGACCCGGGCGAATCCAATGCGCCTCAAATAACCAAGTCCTTCTTCCATGCGCCAAGATCTACCCGAATCCGAGAACACTTCCACGAGACCGACCGGTGAACCTCGACCTGCCAAACCCCAAACCCCGGAACCCCAAGTTCGTCGAGACCCCAATGTGTGAACCCCTTCCCGAAACCCTATCTTATAAAATAATAACCTTGTCGCATATTAAATTGTCATTCATCTCGCATGCATATCATTGGTTTGGGGGCCTTATGTCGATTCACCATATAATTAAATATGGGGCCCATATGCGGGCAAATCTAGCCTTATATTGGCCTCATTTAAATTGGTGTAGTGAACCGGTGCTATCTCTTGCCATGATAATACAACATTTAATTGCGGGGTATCTAAATAACATGAACCTATTAATTAATTGTCGGGACCCCGGTTCCACTTAATATTGACCTAATTGCATTGCACCTTTGCCATGTCATACATCATACATGCATCATGCCGATCTTCCACTACTAGGAAAACGGCTATAGGTAATCAGCACATCCGTGGCTCACATGGTTGAAGTGCCCCACGGCTAAAACAGGCGTGGCTCACCTGTGGGCAGTGCCCTACTAATAACTATAACAACCATGGCGCACATGACTATAGTGCGCCACAGATGTGTGTGGGCCAGGGCCCTGTTGGCCACACGCCAAACATCTGTAGCGCACTATAGTCATGTGCGCCACGGTTGTTAGGGTCATATGGCGACGCAGTTCGGTGCCACGCCCGAGCGCATGCCCACCTCGCCTCAACGGCGAGAATCAGTGGCGCACTCCGCCTAGTGCGCCACGGACTAGAGCATCCGTGCGCACTCGGCCCAGTGCGCCACGTGTTTGTACTCCACATGGCGCACTAGGGCCGTGTGCGCCACGGATGTGTCGATTCTTTAGGACAGCACTTTATGTGCACATGTGTGCCCACACATCCACCACCCACACTTCACTTTCCCTTCTTCTTCCTCCTTAGATCTAGTCGGATCTTCTCCTTCCCACCTCAATTTCTCCATACATTCACCATTTTTAGCATGTAAAACTTGCTTTGGATGTTACATAAGTAATAGAGGAGGTCTCGGTCTCTCATCTATCCGCTCTCCGTCGACGCACAGCACCTCTCCTTTCCATCTTTCTCGCGATTGGTCTCTCATCTCGTAAGTTGTCCATGTAAGGATGTGTTCATGTGTATATGGATGATGCATGTGCTCATATGTATGTAGATGATCGATGCTCATGATGTGTGTATGTGGAGAGGATCGATGGTCATATGTGTGTGTATATGGAGAGTATCGATGATGCTCATGCATGTGTGTATGGAGAGGATAATGATATGTTCATGTGTGTATGGATCGGTCTCTCTCTCTTGTGTTTGTATGTGAACAAGTTGTTATTTGTTTTGCCAAAATGTTGATTCATTTCCATTTTGGCAAGACTTTGGCATTTCAAAGGTCCTAATTTTAGGATAGGTCATGCGAAATTTTCTATCGACCATTGCATGCATGCATTCATTATGTGGTTCTAATAGACTTCAAAATTGTACCGTACATCGTGCGTGCAAAAATGGTCCGCATAATGAGCGGCATTGTGGCTAGATTTTTGAAATGTGCGACGACATGATACGAAATAACAAGAGATATAAGATGTCCGTGCGTAAGATGCAAACTCAACTGGGTGATCGACGTATTCCGGAATCTGCAGCGCACTCGCCCGCCATGGTTTTATAGATGGATACACTCGTTGGATAAGCGATGGCGTAGATGATGGAGACGGTGAAGAAGGTGTCCAACATGATTTACGATCATCATCACGGCGAGAACGGGCGAGATGATGAAGAGTCTCCGGAGATGGTGAAGGTGCGAAGCACCGGGATGATGATGATCTAGATCGGAGGAGCGCACGATGGAACAACGTCAGTGGAAAGGGACCCTTATGTGCAAGAGCTGCTTCAAGCATTTAGTAACGCCAGTGCCGCTAGAGAGAAAGCCAAGCTTATGAACTTGAGAAAGACGCGGTTACTCCATTGTATGAAGGATGCAGGCCGATGATACCCGTTGAATGTAACGCTCAAGGCTATGGAGATGAAGGCAAAGCACAAATTGAGCGACGTAAGCTTCGACGATATGATGGCATTCTCGCACGATCGTCTCGAGGGGAACACATGTCCAACTAGTATCGAGGATGCCAAGAAAATCGTCTTCCTCTCGATCTACCGCACGTTAGATATCACGTATGCATCAACGATTGCATCATTTATCGGGCGAGGACGCGAGAAAACCACATGTCCGGTGCGCGTGAGTCGATACAAGAAAGGGAAGAAAGCACCTCGAAAAGTGGTATGGTACTTTCCTACCACCCTGCCTCGCAGCGCTATTTCATGGACCCTAAGGAAGCGAAGCTCATGCGATGGCATGCGGAAAGGAAGAAGCTGTGGAGATGATGATGACCGAAAAGGATGAGCCGACGCACCTTCAGATGCTAGCTGCTGAAAGCATTGGACCTCGAATTCTGAACCGTGGAGATTCGAGGAACATCGCTTGGTGCGAGCACCGATGGACTCAATCCGCTCGGTAGCTGAGCAAAGACGCACAACACTTGGCCTGTGTTTGTATGGATGTACAACCTACCTCCATGGTTGTGCATGAAGAAGAAGTACATACAAATGAGTATGCTAATTCAAGGGCCGAAACAACCTGGTACCGACATCAATCAGATCTCGGCTGTTGAAAGAGGAGCTAGCCACGTTATGGGAATGGAGCCAATACTTACGACGCCGTCGCACAAGATTATTTCACTATGAGAGCCGCGTTGGTCACTACGGCAAGACTATCCAGGTTGGTATATCTCGGGCATTATCCAAGGATTCTACGATGCGTTAGGTGCATGGATAACACAAGTTATCTCCAACTAGAGAAAGATCCGTGGTCATCGAAAACCGTGTTCATGGCGCACCGGAGGTGGCTCGGCAAGAATGATCCATGGAGAAAACGTGGAGACTGTTCGATGGCAAATCGAGACCCGAGGAATCCCAGTGAGGAGCAGCGAAGAAGTGGAAGAGTTCTGAAAATCGGAAAGATTGTCCTAAGTTCGAAAGAAGCGAAAGAGGCAAGAACAAGACAAGTCACCGATGAAGGTATGGAAAACAAGGTCTGCTTTCCGAGTTGCCATATCAGAAGTTTCTCCGACGCCTCATAGCCTCGACATCATGCATATCACGAAAACGCAGCGAGTCCGGTCGCCACCATAATCAACATGCCGATAGGACGAAAGATGGTCCAAAGCAAGGCACGACTGATATGCTTGGGTATCCGGAAGGAGCTTCACGGAGGACGACTACTCCCGATGATCGTGAAGATGACGATGATCATGAGTCGGATACGACACAAGGTCGGAAGGGTAAAAGTTCAAGAAGAACGAATATTACTGCCTCCTTCTTGCTTCACTCTAAGCCGTGATGAGATCAAACAGTTTTCAAGTGCCTTCTAGGAGTCAAATTTCCTTACGGCCACGCTGGGCAAGATAAGCAGATACCTAGACGAGGCGGCAGAGGTTCATGGCATGAAGTCTCACGACCGTGTGCTAATGACGCAGGTACTTCCGGTCGCACTAAGAGGGATAATGGACGAGCACGTCCGTGAAACGTTATTTGGCATATGCAAGTTTTTCGACGTCATCTCTAGGAAGTCGATTGGCTTGAATCAGCTCGGAAGGCTACAGGAGGAGATCGTGGTGATACTATGTGAGCTTGAGGTCTACTTCCCACCCGCATTCTTCGACATTATGGTGCATCTGCTGGTCCATGTCGTGGAGGACATCGTACAACTCGGGCCGATGTTTCTCCGCAGCATGATGGCGTTCGAAAGGATGAACGGACACATCAAAGGATACGTTCGCAGTCCCGTCCCAGATGGAAGCATAGCCAAGGGCTTTACGTCAAGAGTGCATCTCTTTCGCAAATTATCTAGACATCGAGAACCCTATCGGTCTTCCGCCAGTACACCTTGGCAAGCTCGACGGATCGGTCACCGAGAGGGTCGCCGATAACGCATGCGATTTCGATTTTCGACGCAGACTTTGATCGAGCAAACCTCGTCGCTACAAAGATTTAGAACTGGTCGATCCTTGGTGCAAGCAAAAGGTTAATCGAGAAGAAGTATGGACGGGCATACAGAGGACGCAGGAGAAATAATCAAAGAGCACAACTCAGATTTCACGCGTTGGTTTAGGCATACGCCTTGATAATCCTCGCCGCATTCTTCCGACACGGAAAGATCATATTCACCTTGTCGCAGGGACCGATGCAAAACCTGTGACCTATCAGCGTATGATATCAACGGCTACACATTCTACACGGAGGAAAAGGACAACAAGTGTGATTATCGAACTCAGCGTAACGTCGGAATTCTACACCGATGACAACGTGAAGGAAAGATTTTACTAAGAATTGAGGAGATCCGGGAGCTCGACTCACGTGGAGAAAAGGTGCCGATGTTCCGTGTCGATGGGCAAGAGCGCCGAAGAGAAGACCGGTATTTCACAACCATGGTTATACCCGGCCAAATCCAAGGTCACGGCAAACGTGGCCGCGAAAAATGAACCGGGTACGGCTACCAAAGTGGACCAATGTTTTTCATTACCGACCCGACAAAGCCTAGCCGTGTTGTCGTGAGGAGAGGAAAAGAAACATCATCGGAATGGATGGAGTCGCCAACGAGCAAGACTTGACCAAAGACGGCGATCCAAAGATTGAAGATGATGACATTACGATGCGCAAAGAACATACATCACAAGAAGAAAAGGACAACCCTACCCAAAAAAGGTAGCCCGTTCGAAAGAAGAAACATTAAAGTGCCGGGGCTAAATTATTCAACCGCGACAAAGAAGGGAAAAAAGATTGTAAAACGCTAGCTCAAAAAATATTGTAAACGCGTGGTCAAAAAAGATTGTAATATTCATGAACAAAGTATTATGAAATTTAGTTATAGTTTAAATCATATTTTTGGGCATTTTTGGATTATTTATTCAAATCAATACACTTCTTATGTTTAAAGTTTTTCTAAATTCCAAATTAATATTCAAAAATATAAGTTAATTCATTTTAAAAGGTTACATTAATTATTTTTTAGAAATAGAAAATGGTTTTGGATTATTTATTCAAATCCATACACTTCTTATGTTTAAAGTTTTTCTAAATTCCAAATTGATATTAAAAAAATATAAGTTAATTCATTTTTAATTGTAAATGGTTCATATTTTAAATGGTTACATTAATTGTTTTTTAAAACAGAAAATGGTTTCGAATTAGTTATTCAAATCCAAACACTTTTTATGTTTAAAGTTTTTCTAAATTCCAAATTAATATGCAAAAATATAAGTTAATTAATTTTAAATGGTTACATTAATTATTTTTTAAAAATATAAATTGGTTTTGGATTATTTATTCAAATCCATACACTTCTTATGTTTAAAGTTTTTCTAAATTCCAAATTAATATTTAAAAAATATAAGTTATTTCATTATTAATTTTAAATGGTTTGTAGTTTAAATGGTTACATTAATTATTTTCAAAATGAAAATGGTTTCAATTAGTTATTCAAATCCAAACACTTTTTATGTTTAAAGTTTTTCTAAATTCCAAAGTAATTATCATTTAAAAACATTACAAATTTAAACCCCAAAATAAAAAATAAGGGAACAGAGAAAATAATGAAAAATTTGAAAATAGAATACGTCCTGCTGGAGCCACCACGGGACGAAGAGCTTCTTCAAGGCGCGCTTCTTCACCGCTGAAAATGGACTATAGGTCCTGTTGGTGGCTCCAACCGGACGTATGCACCTTTAGTCGGCTGGAGCCACGAACCGGGACTAAAGGCCCTTTTTATAACAGCAGGCCTCCTCTTCTTCTTCCCGCCTCGCCACTTCTCTCCATCTCTCACCCAATCGAAAGCACGCCGCCGCTCGATCCGCCGCTGCCCGAGGGAGGAGGAGGGCCCCGCTCGTGGAGGAGGCCCGTGTCCGAGGAGGGCACGCTGCCTCGGGAGGTGGAGGCCGCCGTCGACTCCTGCTGCACTCCGCTCGCCGCCGTCGTCGCCTGCCGAGGTGAGCGCCTCCCCTCTCCCTCTCTCCTCTCTCTCCTCTCTCCTCTCTCTCTCTCTGCAGGCCGTGGTTAGGGTTCAAGAGGTCTCGCCCATGTCCCGCTCTCTTGATTCAATCCTATCTCCTTTAGTTGGCCATGATAATGTCATATTTGGCCTTAGGTTTATCCTCTGCGCCTTTCTAGATGTGTGTTGTTCCCAAATTTGAGATAAAACTCTAGAATTTTATCAAGAAGATGCAAACTCAAATCTAATTAGACCAAGACTTAGTGATTACTTTAGGAGTCATTTTCCTTGATTTTATTTGATAGAAATATTAATGTGTGGGTACATGGGTAGGAGTTCTCTAATTTGGGAAAATTGCTCTAACTCTTTAGTTCAACATTTCACTGCTACATTTTGCCTAGCTAAATTGAGAATTGAAGATAAGGTTTGTCATATTTGTCATGTAAGTTTTCAAGATGGTGCTTTAAACAGTGACACATACTGTACACATCTTGAACAGAAATAGGACCTCAAAGTTTGTACCATCCTCGTTAGTTTCAGTACATAATGCAGCATCTACATCAAATTTAACAACTGGTTTTTACATTGTTAAATTTAACAACTTAATTCTGGACATCAACACGCACCACATACAGAGATTTAACTTGTCGCTTTATTAACGCCTCAAGAGGAATAACAACATTTTCACCTTAGTCTAGATGTAAGTCGGTGGTACTGCATCAAAGTTTCTGCATTGCATACACCAGAGAGACGGCTTCATGTTCAAGAGCAGCCTATCTTCCATCCCAGCCTTCACACTTCTCGTGTGAGGCCATAGTAAGTACAAGGAGGGGCCGCTTGGCTAAACAATTTGATTTTCTTTTTTTTGCAAGGGAGATCTATTCTGTACCTAAGGTTCTCATAGGTGGTACTCAAGCACCTCCATCTATCCTTTTTTTGTCGTGCCACTTCTCTTTTTCTGATGAAATAAATTTAACAATTCATAAAACATTGGTTACTTACCTGATTTGAAGGCACTCGCCTGTTTATGTTCTGAACTTAATTTCCTTGGTTTATGAAACTGCTGAAAATTTTATATATGAATGCCATCACAGTTTAGGCACTAATGTTGTTTGAGTACCTTTTGGTTCAGATGGTAACTTCTTTCTTTGGACTTAAAAATCTATTAGCAAGTTCTGAGAAATATCTGCTTTACATTTTGCATTCGCTGAGTGGCCAAGGAATAGATAGATAGATGGATCCAGGGACCGGATGGATGTGGTTGTGAAATGGTTTGGAAGGAAAAATAGAGTAGTGTTGGTTTTGCTACTATCTATGCTGGGACAACAGCACCTTGAAATTGTGCATGTGCTTGTATATGAAGCACTTTATTATGTGTGTATGCAGGTTCTTGTATGAAATGATTCCCGATTTTTGCCGGAATGTTGATTAACTTCCGCTTCGTAAATCGGCACTTAGTTTAAGAAAATTAGCAAAGGTCATGCCGGATTTTTCCGTGCATTTAACCAATTATTTGTTTTTATTAGTGCAAAGATGTGTGACAACGACGAGGTCGATGTTCTAAGCGCATCGGTCCGAAGGAGAACTCAGACCTCCGAATAAAGAATTGACATTCGAGGCGGCCCAGTCTAGAAGACGATGAAGAATACCATCCTTCGGAGAGCGAGGATGATGAGATGGAAGACGGAGGAAGAAGCCAAGGAACGGACGATGAAACCACCGATGGCGGCGAGGGCACAGGAGTGGTAGCAACCTCCTAAGAAGAAGCGAAGGACCGGCGCCTCAACACGGCCGCAGTCGGGGAGGAAATTACCAAGTGAGCCCATCGGGTTCCTTTGGAGCCCGCCTTGTCGTCAAAGGCACGGTGGGCAAGTGGCGGCGATCACCCGGACAACCATCTCGATCAACACCGAGAATCTCCGACATAAAGATAATGGCCACTTACGCACTCCTCTTCGAGAAGCCAGACGCAAGATACAAGTTCCCCGCTAAGTATCGTAACACAAATTATCATGGGAACAAAGTAAACAAATCCGCCACAAAGATGAGCACCGCGCCAGCTGGAGAACCGGATAAAGAAGAAGATCTATAAAGAAGGCAAAGTCTCGAGGAGATCCAAGATTGACCCAGATCACCAAGATCAGCCCGGAGTTCAAGGAGAGGTGTGAACTGAAAGAGCCCTGGCCAATAGTAATCAGGGAAAGCCGCAGCGGCGAATATAGGTCATCACCATCTCGAACTGTGGATAATCAACCCGGAGGCCAAATGGAATAAGGAGGACGAAGAGTATAGATCCAAGGGATAGAAAACCCTTTGATAAATTCAACCGGCAGGTTCGAACTTCATCAGGCCTGCTACCATGTGGACCCAAAACCAAACAACTCACCGCGGATCCCGCGGTGAAGGAATTCGAGGAAATTGTGGTAAGTATAATCTAATTACCGGTGATCAACACGATTGCAATCTAATCGATGATCTAAATGATTCATCATATTTCTTCCGCAGGAGGAGGAAATTGTTGCTAGTCATGGATCCTGTGGTTCCTCATCCTGTGGGTCGACGGGCCACCCTGGGATAACCTTTAACAGTATGGCGAACCGCCAAGAAAATAGAGCCGATTCTGAAGAAGCCGTTGCCGTCCGTCTGCCGCCTCGGGGTAAGAATTGGGTGGATCATTTTGTCCACCGCCGAGGACGCATGTGGCGCCATCGGAAGGAGCGAGAGGAAAACAGAGAGGTTCAAGAACTTAAGGCACAAGTGGCGGATCCCGCATCGTCCAAGACAACCGGCAATCACCCTTACGCCCTTCCCGCCTACCTTGGTGGAGTCAATAGCGAATGGAGTGCGGGTGGTCGAGTAGGGCCGCCGATTCCAAGCATGGTCAAGACCGAACAACGCGGCGCCGACGAATCAGCGAACCACGTGTTCGTGACTCCGCTAGCACCGCTGGGCGCCGCAAGTGTTGGTGACTCCGCCATCACCGCGGCGCCGAGTACATGTTGGTGCCCCCGCCATCGTCGCGCGGCACCGGAGCTCCAAGCACCGTCGGTAGGGAGAATACACGGCGGCAAGACCGCGCCATCAAGCAGCTCTTCCGTCTCTTGCACGCCTGTCGCCAGATGCGTCCGACATTAGCCGATCTCGACGCCATCACGGTAAACAAATTGCTTTAATACCGCCTTTCATGCCATCTATATATTACTCTTGTGGCATCTCGCTCGACGACGCCGTACATGTTTTCCGCAGACGGATGTTCCTTGCACTCTTATGCTACGTGAATAACGAGCCGAGGGATGTTGCCAAGGGTACCATCGTTCAACCTTGCAGACGCGTTCCACTCAAAGCCGATGCGGATAGCGCATGTGGTTAAAATTAGTCGGTGCTAAGGGCATGACGACTGAACCTCCCATTCAACCCCGTGAGCGGATGAAGAAGAGCCGTATGTCCTCGAAGTTGCTTCGCTTGTTCTTGCTATGGCCAAAGAGCATGATCCATTTGGGGACCGGGCCATCACGCCACAGACAACAAAGACCGGCCGTCGTTAGCGACAAGCGGTGGCAAGGCCCGCCCTCGCCGTCACCTCCACGCGTGGGTCGGATGATCATGTTGATGATATGCACATGGCGCAGATCCGCCGAGGACTTTGAAGATCGGAATGATCACTTCTTCAAGACTCGGCAACGAAGAAGACCTAGCTGGTGGCCCCAGAGAAAGCCACTATCACCAAGCGCCTGCTTGGTTCTCGAGACGCCTCCACTTGCGCCTTCTGAGCCACCGATACAACCAACCGCCCTTTATTCTAAGCCGACACACTACATAGGGCGGCCGGTGCTCGATTGCGGTGCCCGCTCTCCAAAAGGAAAAAGGGCATGAAAAGAAAATCTAGCAGCTCGAGCCAGCCGTGGCGTCAACAAGCGAATCCGATCAGGTTTCGGACGGACACCAAGACCCGAGGGTATTATGTGGAGGATTCATGTGGCGGTTGAGCCCATGCTACCTAAGAATTTGGAAGCTCGCCAGTTCGAACTGCAGAGTGTGCATGACGGCGTCACGATAGAGAGACGCCTTCTATCGGAGAAAGATCCTCGCACCGGTATTCGTGGTTAAGGTGCCACCAGGCTTGGGATTCGTCGACCTCGCGGATCTGTTCTTCGCGGGTTCGAGGACATCTTCAATATGTTCCACCTATACCCATGCACTATACCATGGTCCGTCTCTTTCTCTCACCGCCATGCAGATCATTAGAGAGAACACACCGGCATCGCTATAGTGGACCCCTACTACATGCGTGATTTACCGCTTGGGTTCCCCACAAGCGACGATCGTGGCCTCGCACTAGAAAGAATCCTCGGCGAACAAGACAAAGGAATACATTCTCGTGCCTTACTTTCCGAGTAAGTCGTTATTCCGCCACCATCGATTGGCTTTATTAGATCATCATTCTTTTTCAACACATTCCATTTGAATTTTTACAGAGATGAACATTTGACGCTCATCTCCTTATCGCCAAGCATTCCCACGCCACGTATTTCGACTCGGGAGTCTAGAAAAGAAGAAAACTACGACAAGATCAAGGAAGTTCGATGATGCTCTCACCGGCTTTGCCTCGACGGAAGGCACCAGCTTCAAGCGTAAGAAGGTCAAGTTCGCAGCACGCCTTCAACCACGTAACAGTTCCCTGCGTGAAGCAACCGGAAAAAGAAGAAGGAAGCCTACCACGCACTCCATCACATGAGGGTTCCTACTTGACCAGCAGAATTCTACGCTGCGGATCATCTCAAACAGTGGGCAAGCAAAGGCCAAGATCAATGATTCGGATATTAGACAAGAGATGTATCGCATCCAAAGCCAGCTTGGGGCAATCATCTTCGTGATGTCATGACTTCGGGGATCTTCTACGGAGGAAATATCCCGAATAACCGTGACATAGAAGATCGCCTAGAGATGCAGGTGACTATAGGAAGTTCATGAGGCGGTATGCCCTCCGCTCCCTAAGACGAGCGAAGGCTTGATGTTGGCCTAGTTGTAGTTGCAAACTATAGATGACCTTTGTGTGTGTGTGACGACAAGTGTACTTATCTTATTAGGTTTATGAATCACCGCTTACTTATTTTTCTTATTATTATTATATATCAATCAATGCTTGGTTTTTGCTTACTCTTTGGTTTTTGCTTACTCTTTGGTTCTCGGGCGACAAGTGTGAGTTATTTTGTCTTTTCGAGAATATGCCGATGATTGAAATGTCGTGGCACAATATATATGTGAATGTGCTATGACGGGATTGTTAGCCTTGTGATATGCACAAGTCCGTGAATTGTGCATCCTACTTGGCTAAATCCGCCATAAGCAATTTCGTGTCCAACCTAGCTAGTTATATATGAGGCATGCTTTTGAGTTATTTTGTCTTTTCGAGAATATGCCGATGATTGAAATGTCGTGCACAATATATATGTGAATGTGCTATGACGGATTGTTAGCCTTGTGATATGCACAAGTCCGTGAATTGTGCATCCTACTTGGCTAATGTCCGTCATAAGCAATTCTCGTGTCCAACGACCTAGCTAGTTATATATGAGGCATGCTTTTGAGTTATTTTTGTCTTTTCGAGAATATGCCGATGATTGAAATGTCGTGGCACAATATATATGTGAATGTGCTATGACGGGATTGTTAGCCTTGTGATATGCACAAGTCCGTGAATTGTGCATCCTACTTGGCTAATTCCGTCATAAGCATATTCCTGTGTCCAACGACCTAGCTAGTTATATATGAGGCATTCTTTTTGAGTTTGCTCTTTTTGATTTAAGAGTACTTTTTATAAGTGTATCTTCATATGCGACTTTAATTATACATGTTTTTTCAATCACCGGTTAGTTATTATTGTCAACTTGTAGATGACGTGGTACGTCGTGTACAAGGACGGTTCGAGTCTACGATGATCGGAAGACTGGAGACAAGTGCACCGCTTAAGTGACAATAGCTACAAAGGGTACAACACTATGGCGAGGCGGAAGATAAATACACGCGCTTATCTAGCGGGAGTTAGGACAAGGAACCGGATGAAGACCTACACCTTCGTCATGCGGTGATCATGCTTATCTTCTTTGGTTATTTATCCCGCTTGTGTCTAGCTAGCTAGTTTAGATGTCTAGGCGAGCTTAGCTCTAACTTGTTCGATCGACACATGTATTCGCATGTCACCAACTACTACTTTGTAACATGATCAAAACAATGTAACTTGGACTATGTATTCATGTATGAGACTTATCTATATGTATTTGTTTCAATCTTGTTTTCATATTGAGTATTTATATATATAATTGTATATCTTGTATCGTGTGTGTATATCTGCTGTAATATTGTATATAATCTGTATTGCATATAATCTGGCTTGGAAATTAAAAAAACAAAAATACATCTGGCGCATGGTCTACCTTCCGTGGCGCACTACACCCAAAGCGCACCATGGATGTTTAGTGGCGCACCAGGTAGTGCGCCACAAGATCCAAGGGTAGCGCACCACGCCAAACCGTGGCGCATTAGAGGTGCGCCACGCTTTCACACAACCGGGCGCACTAGGCATGCGCCACGGCCGAGATAGTCAGAAGCAAGTGGCGCGCACAGTGCGCCACGGATGGGCCTTTTAGGTGCGCCACAGACGACCATTTTCCTAGTAGTGTTCTGCCGTTGTATTAAATATTGCATCCGGTGTTTCTTCTAGTGTTTTGGTTCTTCGCGGATAAGGCCGTTGAGTTGATGTGAGCTTCGCCCCGATCTTCGGTTGTACCTTCGGCAATGTTTTCGCAGCATCTCCCCTTTCTACCCATCTTACTTTTATAGTATTTATTCTCCTGTTGATCTATTGCTATCTGTTATGATGCTCTAGTTTTCGTACCCGTGATATCCATTGCAGCCTTATATTTGCCTTGGACACATCCTATTACATGTTGTTTGGTAGATAGTTGGACTTATGCGTCAGAGTCGCTTGCTCAAGTGCTGTTGCATGTCGTCCAGTGCCACAGTTGTTGATGTATTGCCGCATGTTGTTGTTGGAGATGATCCAAGTTTTACTTATCGTTCACTTTAATTCTTGTTTAACAACTAAAATTGAAGTAAGCAGAGGCATCGGTGGGTGATAGAAAATATTTGGTTCGACGCCCACTTGTGTCCGTGGGACCCTTAGTACTTGATACTGTTCCTTGATTTATCGCGCTATCCACATCCGAGGATTATGGGACCCCGAGCGAGCTTGATTCAGTCTTTATTTCTTGGGGCCACAAACTAGTTTGAGGTTTTATTTACGATCCTCATTTATGCCATGCTACTGCTTTATTTAAATTGTGCGAGAGCACACTCATCGCTTAGGATCGTGGCACGATTCCGCTGTGTCGACAAGCCCAGCCACACTTTCGGGTTCCCGATGTTCACAGCCGTCCCCACAACCTTAAGTCCGTCTCGGAGCGGTCGGCCGTTCTTGGTACTTTAAGGGTGGCCCTCAAATATTTCTGAATCCTGTTATTGCTTTGTCGTGAAGGCCTCGTTGGTTTTGATTTGGTTTTTCCGAGGTTGATCGAGTGTGTGTTATTTGTGCACCGCCGGTAAAACTTTCAAAGCCGTGTCATGTTATGGACGACTTGGAGCACAAGATCTCGACCATAGACAAGCATAACTAAAGTAGTACTATAAATTTGACTTTATAATGACTAGTAATCACTTCACTATAATGGAATGGCTAAATAATCGCCACAATTGCTTGTTTGGATTATCGCCATACCATTGTACGACTAGTAAGTATTGCAACTACAACGGAATGGCTAAATAAAAGTACCAACAAGCCGGGTTTTGGGTTTATCTCATGCTATTTGTATCTCGACTAGTAAGTGTTGCAACTTTCACGAATGGTTAACTAAAAGTGCCCATCGCTACTTTATCGTGATGATTATCTAAACTGACTAGTAATTGCAACGATAATCGAATAAATAAACCGCCAACCGTGTGAGTTCTCGGTTGACTTCCTCGTTGGTCTCGAGGAAACGCCAGATGGGTTTGTTTGATGGTAGTATCAGTTGGATCCGAATAGGTCGTTCTTACCCCTCTCGATAGCCGCCATTGTATCGAGTCTCTATAGGTTGTTTAGTGCATGATGTCGCCGCCGTGATCCACCATACCTTTGTAGGCGAGGACCAATTCTAGTCTCGCCGTGCATCGCCTCGATTAACGCCTCTTTTTCCTTTGCCCTTTGTCACCTTTGTTTAAGCATGTTTTGAGATCGACGTCGTTGTGGTTACCCTTCCGCTTGGCACAAGGTGGTTATGGACGCCATTGGTTATTCTTCGGCTCTTAGCCCCATTTGCATCTTGTCCGTAGTCGGACGCTCTATCGATTTCAAGGTGATTTGGATCTTTGTATATTATATTTGTATTCTTGACTCATGGAGTCAAGTATATATATCTGCTCACGTGGGTCCCATCGAGGACTGTTGTGTAACGTTATTACTTCGTTTTCCACCCGCACGCAAGTGCCTGGTGGGCACCTTTGAATCGTTTCTATGTGGGTTTGGCGGGTTTTCGCTAAAACTTGCATAGGTCCGATTCTGAGGGTGTTACACACTTGGACGATCTGCAACGCGTCCTGGACCGAACAAGAAAATTCGGGCTACGGATGAATCCAAAGAAGTGTGCCTTCGGTGTGACGGCCGGTCAGTTCTTGGGTTTCTTGGTCCATGAACGCGGAATTGAGATCAGCCTGAAGAGTCAGGAGGCAGTACGAACAATGAAGCCACCTACCACGAAGAAAGAACTGCAGTCTCTCATCGGCAAGATCAACTTCGTCAGAAGATTCATCTCCAATCTTTCAGGAAGAACAGAGCCGTTCATGGGACTGGTAAAAATTAAATCTGATGAAGAGTTCCGCTGGGGGACAGAACAACAACGAGCCTTCGACGAGATCAAAGAATATCTAACGAAGCCGCCAGTGTTGGTTCCGCCCCAGCCGGATAGGCCGTTCTACATTTACTTGTCAAGAGTCGACACGCCCATCGCCTCTGGTGGTGCAAGTTTACGATGGTATGGAGCGAGTTGTGTTTACATCGCGGAAGGATGCCGGATGCGAGACAAGGTATCCCGAGATCGATAAGTTGTGCCTTCGCTGTTTTCACCTGCACCAAGCTGCGCCACATCTTGCTCTCCGTGGAGATTATCGTTATATGCAAGTCAGATGTCATAAAACATATGCTGTCGGCTCCTATGTTGAAAGGTCGACTCGGCAAATGGATGTTTGCATTATCGGAATTTGATATCCGGTATCAACCCGCGAAAGCGGTTAAGCGGCGTTGGCGACCTTATTGCTGAAAGAATCAACCGATATAGCAAAGACTTTCATACGAAAGTGGGCTATGTTTTTCGATGGATCGGTTTGTGATGATGGTTGCATCGGCATTCTACTCGTGTCGCCGGGCAACATATTCCTTCTCCATCGTTATCTACCCTCGCACCAACAACGTCGCCGAGTATGAGGCGATACGCAAGGGAATGGAGTTGCTCATCGTTGGAAGCGAAAGTTGGAAATTTTTGGAGACTCCAAATTGGTGATTTCCCAAATCACGGAGGAATACAAGTGTGAGAGCGAGTCGCTCTTCCCATTATGGTTGCAACGCCGTGAGCTGATGGCATAGTTCCGGTACATAAACTTCACCTGGATCCCGCGATCACAGAACACCGAGGCGAATGATCTCGCACAAATGGCTTCAGGCTACAAGGATGTGGCGGAGCCGATGTTCGTTCACAGCCTCGGAGGCGACTGGAGAGCCGATATCTTCAATTACTTGAAGGATTCGGCTCGGGGGGCACCTAAACGGATAAGGTACAAGGCCATGAAGTATGTGCTTATCGAGGACGACATGTTCTACAGGACTCTGGAAGGGTTACTGCTCAAATGTCTGGGACCAACCGAGGCCAATCGGCTCCTACACGAGGTACACGAAGGCGCCTGTGGAACTCACCAATCCACTACTAGGAAAATGGTCGTTTGTGGCGCACCTGAAAGGCCCATCCGTGGCGCACCAGTAGTGCGCCACGGGCCTTGCGCTACGGCTATCTCCGTGGCGCGCCTGCCAGTGCGCCACTTGCCAGGTAGAGATAGGCGTGGCGCACCTAGTGCGCCACAAGTTTGGCATGGTGCGCTACCCTTTTATCTTACGTGGCGACTACCCAGCGCCACTAAACATCCATGGTGCGCTTTAGGGTTAGTGCGCCAGAAAGGTAAAACATGTGCGCCACAGATGTATTTTTGTTTTTTTAATTTCCATGCCGATTATATGCAATACAGATTATATACAATATTACAGCAGATATACACACACGTATACAAGATATACAATTATATATATAAATACTGATATGAAAACAAGATTGAAACAAATACATATAGATAAGTCTCATACATGAATACATAGTCCAAGTTACATTGTTTTGATCATGTTACAAAGTAGTAGTTGGTGACATGCGAATACATGTGTCGATCAAACAAGTTAGAGCTCTAAGCTTCGCTTAGACATCTAAACTAGCTAGCTAGACACAAACGCGGATAAATAACCAAAGAAGATAAGCATGATCACCGCCATGACGAAGGTGTAGGTCTTCATCCGGTTCCTTGTCCTAACTCCCGCTAGATAGCGCGTGTATCTATCTTCCGCCTCCGCCATAGTGTTGTACCTTTGTAGCTATTGCCACAAACGGTGCACTGTCTCCGCAGTCTTCCCAATCATCGAGACTCGAACCCGCCCTTGTACCTGACGTACCACGTCATCTACAAGTTGACAATAATAACTAACCGGTGATTGAAAAACATGTATAATTAAAGTCGCATATGAAGATACACTTATAGAAAGTACTCTTAAATCAAAAGAGCAAACTCAAAAGCATGCCTCATATATAACTAGCTAGGTCGTTGGACACAGATTGCTTATGACGGGACCGTAGCCAAGTAGGATGCACAATTCCGGACTTGTGCATATCACAGGCTAACAATCCCGCCATAGCACATTCACATACATATTGTGCCACGACATTTCAATCATCGGCATATTCTAAAAAGACAAAAATAACTCAAAAGCATGCCTCATATATAACTAGCTAGGTCGTTGGACACAGATTGCTTATGACGGATGCTAGCCAAGTAGGATGCACAATTCACGGACTTGTGCATATCACAACTAACAATCCGTCATAGCACATTCATATATATTGTGCCACGACATTTCAATCATCGGCATATTCTCGAAAAAGACAAAATAACTCAAAAGCATGCCTCATATATAACTAGCTAGCTAGGTCGTTGGACACAGAATTGCTTATGACGGATGTAGCCAAGTAGGATGCACAATTCACGGACTTGTGCATATCACAAGGCTAACAATCCCGCCATAGCACATTCACATATATATTGTGCCGACATTTCAATCATCGGCATATTCTCAAAAAGACAAAATAACTCAAAAGCATGCCTCATATATAACTAGCTAGCTAGGTCGTTGGACAGAATTGCTTATGACGGGACTTAGCCAAGTAGGATGCACACCTCGGACTTGTGCATATCACAAGGCTAACAATCCCGCCATAGCACATTCACATATATATTGTGCCACGACATTTCAATCATCGGCATATTCTAAAAAGACAAAAATAACTCAAAAGCATGCCTCATATATAACTAGCTAGCTAGGTCGTTGGACGAGGAATTGCTTATGGCGGACCGTGAGCCAATTAGGATGCACAATTCACGGACTTGTGCATATCACAAGGCTCACAATCCCGCCATAGCACATTCACATATATATTGTGCCACGACATTTCAATCATCGGCATATTCTCGAAAAAGACTCAAAAGCATGCCTCATATATAACTAGCTAGCTAGGTCGGATTGTGAATTGCTTATGACGGACCGTGAGCCAAGTAGGATGCACACTGGACTTGTGCATATCACAAGGCTGACAATCCCGTCATAGCACATTCACATATATATTGTGCCACGACATTTCAATCATCGACATATTCTCGAAAAAGACAAAAATAACTCACAATTGTCGTCCGAGAACCAAAGAGTAAGCAAAAACCAAAGAGTAAGCAAAAAACCAAGCATTGATTGATATATAATAATAATAAGCAAAATAAGTAAGCGGTGATACATAAACCTAATAAGATAAGTACACTTGTCGTCCACACACACACAAAGGTCATCTATAGTTTGCAACTACAACTAGGCCAACATCAAGCCTTCTGGCTCGGCTTAGGGAACGGGAGGACGCCCTGCCTCGTCATGAACTTCCTATAGTCACCCTGCATCTCTAGGCGATCTTCTATGTCACGGTTATTCGGGATATTTCCTCCGTAGAAGATCCCCCCCGAAGTCATGACATCACGAAAGATGATTGCCCCAACCGCGCTTTGGATGCGATACATCTCTTGTCTAATATCCGAATCATTGATCTTGGCCTTTGCTTCGCCCACGCTTGAGATGATCCGCAACAGAATCATGGTCAAGTAGGAACGCCTCATGTGATGGAGTGCGAGTAGGCTTCCTTCTTCAAGCTCGCTTCACGCAGGGAACTCGTTACGTGGTTGAAGACGTGCCGAACTTGACCTTCTTACGCACGCTGGTGCCTTCCGTCGAGGCAAAGCCGTGAGAGCATCATCCGAACTTCCTTGATCTTGTCGTAGTTTTTCTTCTTTTCTAGACTCGAGTGAAATACGTGGCGTGGGAATGCTTGGCGATAAGGAGATGAGCATGCAATGTTCATCTCGCAAAAAATTCAAATGGAATGTGTTGAAAAAAGAATGATGATGATCTAATAAAGCCAAGCGACGGTGGCGACTGAATAACGACTTTCTCGGGAAAGTAAGGCACGAGAATGTATTCCTTTGTCTTGTTCGCCACGAGGATTCTTTTTTAGGTACGAGGCCACGATACGTCGTGCTGGGGAACCCAAGCCGCCACGCATGTAGTAGGGGTCCACTATAGCGATGCCCGTGTGTGTTCTCTAATGATCTGCGTGGCCAGCCGAGAGAAAGAGACGGACCATGGTATAGTGCGGCGGGTATAGGTGGAACATATTGAAGATGTCCTCGAACCGCAGGAAGAACAGATCCGGGAAGTGTCGACGAAGCCCAAGCTCGGTGGCACCTTAACCACGTACCGGTGCGAGGGATCTTTCTCCGATAGAAGGCGTCTCTATCGTCAAGACGCCGTCATGCACACTCAGCTCCGAATCGGGCGAAGCTTCCGAAATTCTTAGGTAGCATGGGCTCACCCGCCACATGAATCCTCCACATAATACCCTCGGTCTTGGTGGCCCCCAAACCCGATCGGATTCAGTTGTTGACGCCACACCGGCTCGAGCTGCTAGATTTTCTTTTCCGCCCTTTTTCCTTTTGGAGAGCGGGCAGGCACTGCACCGAGCACCGCCGCCCCTATGTAGTGTGTCGGCTTAGAATAAAGGGCGGTTGGTTGTATCACCGCTCAGAAGGCGCAAGCTGGAGGCGCTCGAGAACCAAACAGACGCTTGGTGATAGTTTCTCTGTGGGGGCCACCAGCTAGGTCTTCGTTTGCCAAACCGAGTGTCAAGAAGTGATCATTCCGTCTTGAAGTCCTCGGCGGATCTGCGCCATGTGCATATCATCAACATGATCATCCGACCCACCGCGGAGGTGACGGCGAGGGCGAGGTTTGCCACCGCTTGTCGCGGCACGACAGCGGTGCTGTTGTTCCGTGGCGTGATGGCCCCCGTCCCCAAACGGATCATTCTCTTTGGCCATAGCATGAACAAGCGAAGCAACTTCGAGGACGACTCTTCTTCATCCGCCTCGGGGTTGAATGGAGGTTCTGTCGTCGCAGCCCCTTAGCACCCGACTAATTTTAACCACATGCACGCTATCCGCATCGGCTTTGAGTGGAACATGTGCTGCAAGGGTTGAACGATGGTACCTTGGCAACATCCTCGGCTTGTTGTTCACGTAGCATAAGAGAGTGCAAGGAACATCCGTCTGCGGAAAACATGTACGGCGTCGTGAGCGAGATGCCACAAGAGTAATATATAGATGGCATGAAAGGCGGTAATTAAAGCAATTTGTTTACCGTGATGGCGCCGAGATCGGCTAATGTCGACGCACCGCATACGGCGACAGGCGTGCAAGAGAGGCGGTTGCTTGATGGCGCGGTCTTGGCCGTGTATTCTCCCTACCGACGGTGCTTGGAGCTCGGTGCCGCTGACGATGGCGGGGGGCACCAACATGTACTCCGCGCCCTTGGTGATGGCAGGGGAGTCACCAACACTTGCGGCGCCAGCGGTGCTAGCGGAGTCACGAACACGTAGTTCTTTGATTAAATCGGCCCGCGTTATTCGAGAGTGGCTGCCGACCATGCTTGAATCGGCACGGCCCTACTCGACCACCCGCACTCCGCTATTGACTCCACCAAGGTGGCGGGAAGGGCGTAAGGGTGATTGCCAGTTGTCTTGGACGATCTGCGGATCCGCGCCACTTGTGCCTTAAGTTCTTGAACCTCGCTTTCCTCCTCGCTCCTTCCCGACGCGCCACATGCGTCTCGTCGGTGGACCAAAATGATCCACCCAATTCTTACCCGAGGGCCAGACGGCCACCGACGACGCTTCTTCAGAATCGGCTCTATTTTCTTGGCTTCATCGCCTAAAAAGGGTTATCCCACCGGGTCGACCGACTCGGGATGAGGAACCACAGGATCCATGACTAGCAACAATTTCCTCCTCCGGAAGAAGTAACAGTGAATCATTTAGATCATCGATTAGATTGCAATCGTGTTGATCACCGTAATTAGATTATACTTACCACAATTTCTCGAATTCTTCACCGCAGGATCCGGTGAGTTGTTTGGTTTTTGGGTCCACATGGTAACGGCCTCGATGAAGTTTCAACCTGCCGGGTTCGAATTTAGCAAAGGGTTTTCTATCCCTTGGATCTATACTCTTCGTCCTCCTTATTCCATTTGGCCTCCGCGTTCAGATCCACCAGATCCGAGATGGTGATGACCTATATTCATCGCTGCCGCCTTTCCCCGATTACTATTGGCCGTGGCTCTTTCGATTCACACCTCTCCTTGAACTCCGGAACTGATCTTCGGTGATCTGGGTCAATCTTCTGGATCTCCTCGAGACTTTTGCCTTCTTTATAGATCTTCTTCTTTATCCGGGTTCTCCAGTGGCTGTAGTGCTCATCTTTGTGAGGGCGGATTTGTTTACTTGCTCCCATGATAATTTGTGTTCGATACTTAGCGGGAACTTGTATCGGCGTGCAGCTTCTCAAAGAGGAGTGTGCTATGGCCATTATCTTTATGCCGAGATTCTCGGTGTTGATCGAGATGGTTGTCCGGTGATCGCCGCCACTTGCCCACCGCACCTTTGACGACAAGGGCGGGCTCCAAAGGAACCCCGATGGGCTCACTTGTAATTTCCTCCCGACTGCGGCCGACCGTGTGTTCGGGCGCCCTTCTCGGCTTCTTAGGAGGGTTGCTACCACTCCTCGTGCCCTCGCCGCCATCGTGGTTTCATCGTCCGCCATTCCTTCGGCTTCTTCCTCCACGTCTTCCATCTCATCATCCTCGCTCTCCAAGGATGGTATTCTTCATCGCTTTCTAGCCATTGGGCCTCCCGTAATGTCAATTGTTTATTCGAGGTCTGAGTTCTCCTTCAGGCGCGCTTATTAGAACATCCAACCTCGTCGTTGTCACACATTTTGCACTAATAAAAACAAATAATTGGTTAAATGCACGGAAAATCCGCATGACCTTTGCTAATTTTCTTAAACTAGAGTGCCCGATTACGCCAAAACGGAAGTTAATCAACATTCGGCAAAAATCGGGACTCATTTCATACAAGAACCTGCATACACATAATAAAGTGCTTCATATACAAGCACAAGCACAATTGTCCATATGCACAAAAGGAAATGCACTTTCTTATACAACGATAAAAAAGGGAACTTGGTTTCATGAAACCTTGAGTTACATGTGTTCATAGTTAGTGAGTGCAATGTTACATGGTTTTTGACTTGCGTAACAACAACTAGCTCAAGCTACAACTAGTAATCAAACACGTAATGACTTGCGAACAACAACTAGTATCAAACATTCAGTTACACTGTTCAGGATGAACATTTCATTGAAACATAGGAGACATGCATTAAAAACACAAGTTTTACTAGTGCATATCTTTGTTCTACTATTGCATTTTCATCTACTCAACCTAACCTAAACCTAACTTTGAATCTTGCTACTCAACCTAACTGAACTCGAACCTAACCTAAACCTAACACGAATCTGAACCTAACTCGAACCTCGAACCTAACCTAAACCTAACTTTGAACCTAACTCGAACTCGAACCTAACCTCGAACCTAACCTAAACCTAACTGAACCTAACCTAACTCTGAACCTAACTGAACTCGAACCTAACCTAAACCTAACGAATCTTGCTTCAGTTACACAGTTCAGATGAACATTCTAGTTAACACTAGGACTGAACAAAATAAGGGGAGAGAGAGGGGAGAAGGAACTTTAGTCACAAACAACGAACAAACACTAGGCACAAAATAAATGCTTCTTTGGTACATTAGAAATAATTGTATGCATGTTCTTTCACTATTACACTCTATTTTTGTATGTGGAGGAAACATCAATGTTGCAGCCCTAGACATGTTACAGCTCAAATATCCCGTTATAACAGGTTAGCCCCATAAGCATAAATTGCTTTGTGTTAGTCTTTGCGTAAACACTTCTCATAGACTTCTGTACATGCAGTTTGCGCTTATAACTATTTTTGCAGTGGTGCATTTACAAGTTCTCGGTATCTAGGAGCATTTTCCTTAAAATCTTGCTTATGATGGGTTATCATTCATAGGGATTGTTGATCAGGAGAAGTTTATGAACTTTAGTGGTGAATGTGTTGCATTAGTGTCACCGATTCAAGATATGATTCTTCTGGAAGTGTCAAACCTAACGAAACTGAAAAGGATAAATTATTCTCCCCAATGTAGTAACTTTATGCTCGATATTGGAACTTAAATATGAGCTATAGCACCGAACAGAATCTTACAGTCCTACAGATTTCCTGTCAGGGAAGGATCACCGGAAAAGTTCCATTGTGACCAGAGGATAATATTAGTACTAGAACCGGTCATTTGTTTAAGACCCACAAGACGCTTGCTCCTACAGCTCTTTTAGTACTTGTCCACTAAAGTAAATCTTGACATTAAGGCATTTCAACTTTAGTAAACTTCATACTTAGCAAGAACTTCATGAAACTTCAGATTGTTTAGAATGACATTCAATATGACAATGTCAAACTATACTTTTAATTGATGATTGTGTGTTATTTCAGTTTCTTCCATATCATAATATCCCTCCCAAAATAACTATGACTTCACGAATTAACACATAGTATTAAACAGGGAATCAACTCCAATGCAAGCCACCATGTTCTGTGTGTCAAAAATGATTGCAATAGGCTTAGTTTAAACCAACAAGACAAATTCCTCTCTCTAATAACGAGTGATAATGAAAACCTCCTTTTTTTGCATGTTCTTTCACTATTATATATCATTCAGGTTTTTTCCCTGAAATTCAGAGCTTCTGCACATTAGAAAAGCACAAATGACCGCATCGATCTCGGCCTTCTTTGGTACTAAACTCATGGCAAATCGCATCACATTCGATAAAGAGTTCATTTCGGCACATTTTTGTCTAACCCTAACCCTCCGAGGAGAGAGAGGGAAGGAGAGGGAGGGGCGAGCTCACCGAGATTGCTCGAGGAGAGGGGAGATGACGACGACGAGGCTGGCGGATGCGCGTGGCGGCCTCCTCCGGGCGTGGCGGCGGCCTCCTCCTCTGGCGTATGCGGCCTCCTCCTCTGGCGTGGCGTGGCGTGGCGGCCTCCTCCTCCTCTTGGCGTGGCGGCCTCCTCCGGCGTGGCGGGCGGCCTCCTCGGCGTGGCGGGCGGCCGATGCGAGGATGGGGATGGGGATGGACGATGTGTCCGGCGCGGGATGGGATGGGGATGGGGATGCGCGATTGACTAGTCCACCCACACCGCAGCGTGCTCACAGCTAAGGCGCTACGGTTATCCGTAGCGCACTTAGCTGTGAGCTACGCTGTGTGTGGGTTGGACAATCGATAAGTACTTGTCGTCCCACTAGTTAACACTAGTACTCACTTACCCCATGGTTCTCGCCTTAGCTCTATTCTAAACGATGAGCACCTGTTCAATCCTGGTGCTCCACTTTTTATTTTACTTTAAAATACTTTAAAATGTTCCAAAAATACTTTAAAATGTTCCAAAAGTGGTGATACATGCCATACAAATTTTGTTTTGTTTTAAAATACTTTTAAATATTCCAAAAATGCCCAAAAGTGGTGATATATGCCATAGAAGTTTTATTTTGATTTTAAAATAATTTTAAATATTCCAAAATGCCCAAAAGTAATAATATTCCAAAATGCCCAAAATATGATTTAAAGTATAACTAAATTTCATAATAATTTGTCCATGAATATTACAATCTTTTTCGACCACGTTTACAATATTTTTTTGAGGTAGCGTTTTACAATCTTTTTCCCTTCTTTGTCGGTTGAATAATTTAGCCCGGCACTTTAATGTTTCTTCTTTCAACGGGCTACCTTTTTGGGTAGGGTTGTCCTTTTCTTCTTGTGATGTATGTTCTTTGCATCGTAGTCGTCATCTTCAATCTTTGGATCGCCAGATCGGTCAAGTCTTGCTCATTGGCGACTCCATCCATTCCGATGATGTTCTTTTTCCTCTCCTCACGACAACACGGCTAGGCTTTGTCGGGTCGGTAATGAAAAACATTGGTCCACTTTGGTAGCCAGACCACGGTTCATTTTTCGCCACGCTTGCACGGCCTTGGATTTGGCGCTGGGTATAACCATGGTTGTGAAATACCGGTCTTCTTCGACGTTCTTTTCCCATCGACGGAACATCGCACCTTTTCTCCACAGAGTCGAGCTCCCAGATCTCCTCGATTCTTAGTAGAATCTTTCCTTCACGTTGTCATCGGTGTAGAATTCCGACGCTACGCTGAGTTCGATAATCACACTTGTTGTCCTTTTCCTCCGTAGAATGTGTAGCCGTTGATATCATACGCTGATAGGTCACCAGGTTTTGCATCGGTCCCTGCGACAAGGTGAATATGATCTTTCCGTGTCGAAGAATGCGAGCGGGGATTATCAAGGAGCGTCTGCCTAAACCAACGCGTGAAATCTGAGTTGTGCTCTTTGATTATTTCTCCTGCGTCCCTCTGTATGCCCCGTCATGCATTTCTTCTCGATTAACCTTTGTGCTTCGTACTCAAGGATCGACCAGTTCTAAATGTCAGAAGCGACGAGGTTTGCTCGATCAAAGTCTGCGGCCGAAAATCGAAGTCGCATGCAAGATGCGACGACCCTCCTTGACCAGATCCGTCGAGCTTGCCAAGGTGTCCGCTGACGGAAGACCGGCAGGTTCTCGATGTTCAGATAATTCGTGAAAGAGATGCACTCTTCGCCGAAAGCCCTTGGCTATGCTTCCATCTCGACGGACCCGCTATAACGTATCCTTTGATGTGTCCGCTCATCCTTTCGAACGCCATCATCTGCGAGAAACATCGCCCGAGTTACGATGTCCTCGACATGGACCAAGATGCACCATAATGTCAAGAATGCGGTGGGAAGTAGACCTCAAGCTCACATAGTATCACCACGATCTCCTCCAGTAGCCTTCCGAGCTGATTCAAGCCAATCGACTTCCTAGAGATGACGCCGAAAAACTTGCATAAGCCAAATAACGTTTCACGACGTGCTCGTCCATTATCCCTCTTAGTGCGACCGAAGTACTGCGTCATTAGCACGGCAGTCGTGAGACTTCATGCCATCGAACCTCTCACTGCCTCGTCTAGGTATCGCTTATCTTGCCAGCGTCAGAAGGAAATTTGACTCTAGAAGGCACTTGAAAAACTGTTGATCTCATCCGCTTAGAGTGAAGCAAGAAGGAGGGCGAATATTCGTTCTTGAACTTTTACCCTTCCGACGACCTTGTGTCGTCTCCGACTCATGATCATCGCCATCTTCCGATCATCGAGTAGTCGCCCTCCGTGAAGCTCCTTCCGGATACCCAAGCATATCAGGTTGTGCCTTGCTTTCGACCATCTTCGTCCTATCCGCATGTTGATTATGGTGGCGACTCGCACTCGCGTTTTCGTGATATGCATGATGTCGAGGCTATGAGGCGCGGAGAAACTTCCAAGATGGCAACTCCCGTAAAACAGACCTTGTTTTCCATACCTTCATCACGGGCTTGTCTTGTTGTCGCCTCTTCGCTTCTTTCCGTGCTTAGGACAATCTTTCCAGCTTTTCAGAACTCTTCCACTTCTTCGCTGCTCCTACGCCTGGGATTCCTCGGTCTCGATTTGCCATCGAACAGGTCTCCACGCTTTCTCCATGGATCATTCTTGCCGAGCCACCTCCGGCGCCATGAACACGGTTTTCGATGACCCCGGATCTTTCTCTAGTTGGAGATAGCTTGTGTTATCCATGCACCTAACGCATGCGTGGAATCCTTGGATAACCTGCCCGAGATATACCCGCAACTGGATAGTCTTGCACCGTAGTGACCAACGCGCTCTCATAGTGAAATAATCTTGTCGGCGGCCGTAAGTATTGGCTCGATTCCCATAACGTGGCTAGCTCCTCTTTCAACAGCCCGAGATACGATTGATGTCGGCAAAGGTTGTTTCCCTTGAATTAGCATACTCATTTGTATGTACTTCTTCATGCACAACCATGGAGAGAGGTTGTACATCCATACAAACACAGGCCAAGTGTTTGTGCGGTCACTGCTACCGAACGGATTGAGTCCATCGGTGCTCGCACCAAGCCCGATGTTCCTCGAATCTCCACCGACTCGGGAATTCGAGGTCCAATGCTTTCCAGCGCTAGCATCCGAAGGGTGCGTCAGCTCATCCTTTCGGGTCATCATCATCTCGGCTTCTTCCTTTCCGCATGCCATCGCATGAGCTTCGCCTTAGGGTCCGCGAAATAGCGCCGCAGACGAGGGTGATAGGAAAGTACCATACCAATTTTCGAGGTGCTTTCTTCCCTTTCTTGTATCGACTCACGCACACCGGACATGTGGTTTTCTCCGCGTCGCCCGATAAATGATGCAATCGTTGATGCATACGTGATATCTAACGCGGTAGATCGAGAGGACAGACGATTTTCTTGGCATCCTCGATACTAGTTGGACATGTGTTCCCCTCCGGAGACGATCGTGCGAATGCCATCATATCGCCGAAGCTTGCGTCGCTCAATTTGTGCTTTGCCTTCATCTCCATAGCCTTGAGCGTTACATTCAACCGGGTATCATCGGACTGCATCCTTCATACAATGGAGTAACCGCGTTTCTCAAGTTGCAAGCTTGGCTTTCTCTAGCGGCAGCTGGCGTTACTCGCCCGCTTGAGAAGCAGCTCTTGCACATAAGGGTCCCGCACCCACCGACGTTGTTCCATCGTCTCGCCTCCGCCATCTAGATCATCATCATCCCGATCGCTGTACCTTCACCATCTCCAGAGCCTCTTCATCATCTCGCCGTTCTCGCCGTGATGATGATCACCGTCTCCATCATCTACGCCATCGCTTATCCAACGAGTGTATCCATCCATGAAACCATGGCGAGCGGTGCCGCAGATTCCCGGAACTGGTCGATCACCCGATTGAGTTTGCATCTTCGCACGGACATCTTATATCTGTCTTGTTATTTCGTATCATGTCGGCCGTCGCACATTTCAAAAATCTAGCCACAATGCCTTCGCTCATTATGCGGACCATTTTTGCTCGCACGATGTACACGGTACAATTTTGAAGTCTATTAGAACCACATAATGAATGCATGCATGCAATGGTCGATAGAAAATTTCGGCATGACCTATCCTAAAATTAGGACCTTTGCGAAATGCCAAAGTCTTGCCAAATGGAAATGAATCAACATTTTGGCAAAACAATGGCAACTTGTTCACATACAAACACAAGAGAGAGAGAGACCGATCCATACACACATGAACATATCATTATCCTCTCCATACACACATGCATGAGCATCATCGATACTCCATATACACACACATATGACCATCGATCCTAGCTCTCCACACATACACACATCATGACATGAGCATCGATCATCTACATACATATGAGCACATGCATCATCCATATACACATGAACACATCCTTACATGGACAACTTACGAGATGAGAGACCGATCATGAGAAAGATGGAAAGGAGAGGTGCGGCCGACCGGAGACGGATAGATGAGAGACCGGAGACCTCCTATTACTTATGTAACATCCAAAGCAAGTTTTACATGCTAAAAATGGTGAATGTGTGGAGAAATTGAGGTGGGAAGGAGAAGATCGACTAGATCTAAGGAGGAAGAAGAAGGGCAAAGTGAAGTGTGGGGTGGTGGATGTGGTCACACATGTGCACATAAAGTCTTTTTTAAAAAAATCGACACATCCGTGGCGCACACGGCAACGATGCGCCACGTGAGTACAAACCGTGGCGCACTGGGCAGTGCGCCACGATGTTTTAGTCCCCGTGGGCGCACTAGGCGGAGTGCGCCATGAGTTAGTGGCCGTCTCGGAGGCAGGTGGGCATGCGCTCGGTCGTGGCGCACCATGCACACGTCGCCACAGATGACCCTAACAACCGTGGCGCACGTGTGCATGGTGCGCCTGAAGTTTGGCGTAGGCCGTGTGGCCTCGCCCACATATCTGCGGGCGCACTAGGGTCATGTGCGCCACGGATGTTCTAGTTATTAGTAGGGCACTGCCCACAGGTGAGCCACGCCTGTTTTAGCCGTGGGGCACTTCAACCATGTGAGCCACGGATGTGCTGATTACCTATAGCCGTTTTCCTAGTAGTGATCGGCTCACAAGATGAAATGGTTGATCCGGTGATCAGGGTTTTATTGGCCCACCATGCTTGAGGACTGTTTTAAATACTACAAAGGGTGTCAAGCATGTCAGAAATTTGGAAAAATTCAGATGGTACCCGCGTCAGCAATGAACCCCATCATCAAGCCTTGGCCATTCCGAGGTTGGGGCATGGATATGATCGTCAAGATCAATCCTCCGTCAAGCAAAGGCCACATGTGGATTTTGGCCATTACGGATTATTTCACTAAATGGGTGGAAGCTGTCCCTATGAAGTCAGTGAACTCAAAGGATGTTATCAATTTTGTGAAAGAACACGTCATTCATAGATTCGGGATTCCCCAAACTATCACGGCCGATGGAGGTTCGGTCTTCATTTCTCATGAGTTTAGAAAATTCTGCGAGGACACGGAAATTAAGCTGATCCGATCATCTCCATACTATGCTCAAGCTAATGGGCAAGCTGAAGCGTCCAACCAGAGCCTTATCAAGCTGATCAAGAGGAAAGTCGATGAGCATCCTAGGCGTTGGCACGAGGTTTTGTCAGAGGCTTTATGGGCTTATCGCATGTCATGCCATGGAGCGATAAAAACCTCGCCATACCATCTAGTCTATGGACAAGAGGCCGTATTGCCCTGGGAGATTACTACTGGATCGAGACGTGTCACTTTTGAACGATCTAACAATCAAGAATATGCGGCCTTGATGAGTGACAGTGTTGAGGATTTAACTGAGCTTAGGCTGTGGTCGCTCGAGAAAATCAAAGAGAACAAGGCCAAGGTAGCTCGTGCATATAATAAGAAGGTGAGACCAAAGGAGTTCCACGTTGGCGATTTGGTGTGGGAAGCTGTATTGCCATTGGGGACTAAGGATGCAGCATATGGTAAATGGTCTCCAAATTGGCACGGGCCATACAGGGTCGATCAGGTGCTAAGGGGGAACGCGTACATGCTTGAGGAGCTGGACGGCGTGAAATTCCCAGTAGCTGTCAACGGTCAGCACCTCAAGAAATATTTCCCAAGCATGTGGGACGATGGACAGTAAAATATGGGGGGGCGATACATGAAATCGGCCAATAAAAAAATAAAATAAATATAGCCGATGCACAGCCATCGACTCTAGAGGTTCAAACTGTTACGAGCAGGTGTCAGTTTACATGAATGAGCTACTGAAGGAATGCCTCGAAGGCGTGGAGGGCGTAAGCACGGACACGATCCACCTCGGCGATCTCGGCTTCATCATCTTCGTCCTTGCCCGTCACTAGCTGCTTGTTCAGGGCACGTATTTCCGCCAGATCAGTCTTCAGTTGAGCTTTGAGGCCTTCTGCTTCGTCTTGGGAGCGGGCGATGAATGCTTCCTTGTCACGAATGAGCTGTTTAGTCGCCCGGACCTTCTCTTCAAGATCTTCCAATTCCTTTTTTAAGGATGCAAGTCGTGATCGACAGAGGTGTCGCTTTGGCATCCAGAGACGCCTTTTTCGTTGAGCCGACATTTATGCGCAATATTGGCCTTCGGAGTTGGGCGCAGATTAATCCGCCACGAGCCAACTTCACCCTTGACCGTAGAAGGACGAGTTACAAGCCAAAGCTTCACCGCAATGCTACCGAGTTGGTCCTTGATTTCGCAAGAATGCTCTTCACCTCTTGAATCCTCGATCAACTTCTCGATCGGGAGGATGAAAGGCTTTGAGGCGCTGAATTGAGGTAGAACAGCCCTCGCCGTGGTTCATCGTTGGCGGCAGAGAGTTGGTTCGATGGATTCGTGGTCAACGCCGCCAGTTCTGAGATATCACAACCTGCAGGCGAAATGGCGTCAAGATCGCCCAACACGGAAGGATGAGCGAAAGAAGCTAACGTACATCTCCGAGATCGAGGGATAGCGATGACGACAATCGGCTTGTGCGTTGTTGCTGGGGGCCTGGCCAAAGTGGTAACCGTTTCATCTACACCTTCAGGGATTACTAGATCCAGCCTTGTGAGAGGCATCGGCACTGCCCCGGTTTTCCCACTAGAAGTGTTAGTCGTCTGCATGGAAGGTGCTTAGCCGATGTAAATAGTGATGAATCGGCAGATAAAAAAAAGAGAAACAATTGGTGAAAGCATGAAGGGTGATGACTTTCGAAACCTCCTGGCTCGACGAAGAAGTTTGCAGTCCCTTGCGAGCCCTCTTGGGGATCACAGCTGACCCCGCCTTGACCGGGTGCTCGGGGCGTGAGGTTCGAACCGGCCTTTTCCGGAGCCGATGGTGGCAACTGGCCGGCTCGGTGATGGTCCTCGAATCTGGGCCCAATTCTCCTCGATTGGATTGTGTCCTCCTGGAGGTGTCTTGACGGAAGCCTGTAAGAAAGGAGAGCTAGTAAGCATGAGCATGTTTGCAAGGATGAAAGAGATCAACCAAGGCATGGATCAGCATATGAGCTTTCGGAGAAGGGCTCCGCGCCTCAAGGTCTTCTCCGGCTACCTTCCTCACCATCGTTCTTGTTTTAGTTGGAACTCGAGGCGGTGACTTAGAAGTCGCTTGGTTCTTGGAAGCCGATTGGTGATATGTCGGTTCTCGCATCACGACCTTTTCAAAGGTGGCGAGTTTTTGCGTAAAAGGACCACGAGTGTGGGAAGAATTCAAAGGGGAGCCATCACTGCGTGAGGTTCAGGACCATCTTGTTGCCGCAAGGAGACAGTGGGTTATTAGAAGAACCATTTGTGGGCTGCATCAAGAAATTTACGAGTAGTGGTACTTTCTATGGGGATATCATATTCAGCATCGCTGTTCCAAAGAAGTCCCGAGCTCTCCGAAGGCATGAGTCTTCCACATCGACCACCGTTCTCAAAACCATCGGTTGATGAAGCGAATGTGAGGTTGTTAGGAATTGGGATGGTCGAGCATCAAGAAGGAGTAACACCTTTGGTGAGAGGATCGGGCAGGTCGGCTCGCTCAGAAGATGGTGGAGAAAGAAATGAGGAGGTACTTGTCCAAGGTCAATTGCCGAGCCACTAGGACCGGCCGGTAGAATTTATCCAGGCTTTATTATTCATTGGATGTGCTCATACCAACTGGAAGGAAACAGGACGGATCACTGGAAAATAGTTGCCGAGTCTGGTGTCATCGCAAAATTGTCTAACTGAAGGAGATTGGATTTTCAAATGTTCCGATTCTTCCATGTAAGGAAAGAAGATAGGATTGTACAGGCCTTGAAAGAAGATCTTGAACCACTTGGATGCTTCCCGAGGGATCGTTTACTATCCGGATCTATCTGAGCTTGGCCGTAGCTGGTGCATCGGATCCGCTTCCTTTGGCATCTAGAAAGGTGCAACTCGCCAAAAGGGGAAGTTTGGGACATGGTTTTGAAAATACAGGTGAGCCCATAGCTGAATGAACCACCAAGGACCTCCTGTTGATGCTATCTTGGGAGAATAGTTTGACAGACATCAACTGGAGATATCGATAGACTTCTCCAAGGAACAGTTTGCCGATGCCAAGTTGAGTGCCTTTGGCAAGTTCGTAGGCCAAGGAGAGATAATTCTTGGTTGGAGCAAGGGAAGGGCCACAAAATATGAAATGTTCCAGCCAGAAGTTGAGGAAAGCCGTGTGTTCTTTCTCCGTGACAGGGCCTTTAGTTTTCATGTGGCTTTGAATATAGGCACCCCAGTTCGTGCAGTCTGTTTTGGAGGAAAGCTTGTAGGGGACCTTTGTCAGATTAAAAGCAGAAGGGCTGGGTGATGTAACGTCCAGACCAGTAATCATCACCACGTCTAACAGAGTTGGTGTCATGGGGCCATGACCGAACATGAAGCAGTTCAGAGCATCGACGAAATAGCCGATGGTTTTAGGAGATTTTCATGTTTCTCAAGGAGACAATGACAAATACAGGCATCGGCTATTCCGTGGTTTCCCATTGAGATTGGTAGGTTTTGGCTACCTGCTGTACTCAAGAGACCCAATGTTCGGGGATTAGGCCAGCTCGCAAGCCGGCCCAAGAGTTCAAATCTAAGTTTTGGCTTACTGGGGATTCTGCTTGCCGCAAGAGATCAGATGGGGACTAGATTACAGACGGGGGCCAAGACAGAGAGAATTTGGGAGAGAAGGATGCGGCAGCAGAATGTCTGAAACCTAAAAATTTAATGGTGGAATAAAGCATTAATTCAGGTGTTTGCCATTAATTCTAGCACCGTGTTCAGACTGCGAGGAGTAGGCGTACCTTCAGACCAGAGACCGCTGTGTTGGTGTTGGACGATTCCGCCATCTAGTTTGCCGGCGGAGATGGATCTATGCAATTGGGGATCGAGGGTTCTTGTCGCTGTGAGCTCGAGCTAGTCGGCGAGGCAATTGGAGATCTGGGTCGCCCTTTTTTGAAGAGGGTCGCAGGCTACCGTTTGAAACTGGAAAGTGGCCGCTCAGATTTGTCTAAGTATGCGACCAAATTTGACCTTGTCAACGTTTTTGGGGAAAGCCGATGTTTTACCATCGGCTCTTTGGGCTTTGACTTAGTTGGCTATATGAGCGTAGCATGGTGAAAGCCGATACAGTACTGTCGGCTTCTGGAACGTTGACCTATTTTGACTATCGGCAAAATCGAATGGGAAAAGCAATCTTTGTTGATTCAAAAGACGATTGTTTACAATGGAGCCGATTGCTTACAAAAGGAAATCTACTAACTAGTACTACTACTACTAGTTCCTAATCTAGAGGCCGGTGTCGTCGCCGCTGTCTTCGCCGTCGTCGTCATTTGTCACGCCATCGGCCGCCGGGCGTAGTCTTCGCCTCTTTGCCGAAGTTGTCGTGGGGCCTCGCCCTCGCCGTCGTCTTGTGTCCTCATTTGGACCCGGCTGAAGCGCTTCACCGGCGGGTATTCGTCGGAGGAGGTGTCCTCCGCTTCCTCCTCCTCCGGAGGATTCGACGCCATCCAGACCGAGCGTCGGAGCTCTCCACCTCCGCCTCCCGTCGACAAGGAACTGGAGGCCCTCCTCGCCGTCGGTTAGGGACTCGCTGCCTCGACCAGGCGTGAAGTCCCAGCCCCTCTCGTCCCACCATTGTGGGCGAGAGCCTCAGACGCCGCCATTGGCGGTGCTCGTGTCGGCTCGGGTGCTCATCGTGTTGGAAGATTGGGAGGAAAGGCGGATGATTTAGAGGAAGAAGAGGAGGCCATGGCGGAGGAAGAGGGTTTTTCAAGGAGGAAGAGGTTTTTGGCTAATGGAGGAAGATGGGGCAAACTGCTTAGATGAATTTAAATAAGGGAATAGTGGAGGTGGTTCAATGCCATAGCGGTTTCCCGAATGGTGCGAATTGTCAAATCATGCACATGGAGAAGTTGAGAAGACAGGCATCATGATGAGGGGTGGCGACGATTACGCTCGCAACGCGTAACCCGATAAAAAAAAGGGGGAAGAAAAAACATCAACAGAGTGGTTTTGGAATTATTATTGCCAAAACCAGGGGGGCATGTGTTATCGCCATATTTTGGCCAAAGGAGGAGATGGGCCGTAATCAAGATGGGCTTGGAGGATACATATATGCGACGTGTTGCTGAATCGGCCTTGTGCGTGGATTTGGGCTAAATTGCCCGTGTATCTGTATATTGTAATAGATTCCGTTTCGGTTTAAGTAAGAGATAGAGTTGTTAGGGTTATTCCAAAGATAGAAAGTCTCCGGACTATAAATATGTACCTAGGGTTATTGAGAAAAGGAGGACAATCACGTTCACAACAAACACAATCTCGGCGCATCGCCACCCCTTGTTTCTAGGGTTTCTTTCGGGTAAGTGTCATGCTGCCTAGATCGCATCTCGCGATCTAGGCAGTATCTGCTTATGCGTTATTTGGTGTTACTTGTACTGAAGCCTTGTTGATGGCGAGTAATACTATTATCATAGATTTGTTTAGGTTAGCATCGATACCTTTTGCTATGATCGTTTAGTTATGCTACCTCTAGTTATCTCGCTGCCTTTGCACCTTTTCCCGGGTGTAAGGGTAGCATCTTGCTTGATCTTTATTCAGTCGATTTGATCCGTTATAGTTTTGCCTTGTTTTCCAAGGTTTAGTTTGATATCCACGTAGTCAGGCCTTGCAAACGGGTTGAACGATCCAGTAGTACGTGAGGATATGGTTTGCTAATTCGAGAGGAGTTGTTCCGGGAATTGACTTTACGTCGGTTGTTAGGCCTTCTCTAGGGTTAGTTTTCTATCATCTTTTGTATTTACCAGGATCAATTACGTGTAGGATGTTCCAATTACGTGGTAAAAACGTTAAACTGTCGTAGATCAATTTAACTTGTATTGATGAAGCAAAACCCCATGTTATCGTAGATCTAATGCAGAACCATGGGATAATCGGCTCCAGGAGCCGATTCACAGGGAAACCTGGGAGCCGGTCACGGCTCGAATTTTACGTATACTTGTTTGCCATGCAGAAACTGATCAAGCAATCCATCACCTTCGACGGTATAGGTCAGTGGCACGCCTGCATCACCAGACGTGTGCGGAGTTTTGGGCCGTTGAGGGACCAGGCCCACCAATTAGCCTGGAGCCTCCCGGCTCTTCGTGTTGCTCGTCGCTGCTCGCCGGTGGGTTTTGGCAGGCAACAGTGGCTTATGGGAGTAAATGCTAAGAACGATTCTTACCTACGGAAAGCCACAACGGTGATATTATGGTTGCCAAACTCCGGTGTTAATCCCATGACAACTATAGTGAGAGAAACTCACATCCACCAGCCGCATGTGTGGAACAAGCCACACGTCAAGTGCGGAGCCGGTCTCGCGAACGACGTCGCGTAAGGTTGGCCTGGACCGCTTCAATCTCACTATCCCGCCATAAGAAGAACACAAACAAGAGGCTTGCAATAGAACATCAACGCCAGAACAACCATGTTGCGTCTACTTGTGAAACACATCTACGCATAGATCTAGCTCGATACCATCAAGGGTTTCGCGGCATAGTAAATCAAAATTTTCTACGGATGCTAACAGAGGGAAAGCCAAGATCTAATCTAGGAGATGCAAACAACGAGAGATTGGATTAGATCTTCATACCCTTGAAGATTCGCAGTGAACGTTCTGTCCTAACATGGGTGATGTAGTCGTACGCTTCCTCCTCGCGATCCGATCCGATCTAGCACCACAAGTGGCGGCTCCGTGAGATGCACACGAAGCACCTCGACGCCTCCTTCCTCGGACCAGCAAGTATGGTGGAGGCGGATTGGATCTACAACGCGACGGCGGTGCAATTGGTGGAGAATTTCAGCAGAGGCGCTTCGCCACAAACGGGAGGGAGAGAGGAGGCGCAGGCGGCTAGGGTTGGAGGAAGGTGTGGGTTTGTGCGCCTGACCCTCTATATAAAGGGGTGGGCGCAGCCCTAGTGTAGGGGTTCGTAGCATGGAAAACAAAAAATTTATATCGGATACAAACAAACAAGCCAAGATCTATCTACTAGATTGTAGCAACGAGTCGATGGAATAACTTACCCTCGAAGATTCCAAAGTGGTTAACGAGAGCAGATTCTCGTGGGTGATGTAGTATTTTCCGATCTCAAGATCGTAGACGATCCTTCCGGCCATGCTCTAAGAAGGCCTCCCATGAATGGTCACACGTTTACTCGACGAAGACCTTCCTCTCCCTTGTTCCAAAGAAATGGAGGTTGTAGCACTCCTCGCGATTCCCAAGACAACGGGCGTGGTATCTGGAAGTAGAGGGAGATCCCAGTTCGCCTTAAGCCGGAGCGAGTATGGTGGAGTATGAGAGCTATTAGTGGTCTAGGTTTTAGACACACCAATTAGAAGGCTCTAAACCAAGGCTAAAGCAATTAGAAGCTCTAAACCAAAACGGCTCTAACCGGAGATTAGAGGATAGGAACTTGTGTGTCTAGAGGAGGAGGCCCGCCTCCTTTTATAGGTGGGAGGGCGGCCAAGGGAGGGAGTCCTCCCCAAGTCGGCCTTTGTTGGCCTTGACTTGGAGGACTCCTCCCCAAGTCGGTTCCAACCACCTCTTGCTTGTTTCCCACAGTTCGCTTCCCACAGCTTCCTGTTTTCCAGCTCTGTTTTAGCTGCTTGACTTTCAAACTGGCAGTTTGACATTTCAGTTTTGGAACAGCAAGAACACTTAGTACATGATGCAATCATTCAATATGTAATGACACATTCATGTACCCTCCCCCGGAGTCGGACAATCCGAACCTTCTAGAACATTCCGATTTAAACAGGAATCATTCCCGAACTCAAACGGACTTTCCTTATATGAATCTTATTCTTGGACCATTCGGATCACCTCGTGATATCCGGATCCCATCCGAGACTCGAACAACATTTGGTCTCTTTCTCATAATACCATAACTACTCAAACAACGTCAATCCTTATGTGTCTCCTCGGTTCGTGAATTATGCGACATGATCGAGACACTTCTAACAATAACCAATAGAGGAATCTGAAATTCATATGGCTCTACATATTTCTATGATTACTTTGCAATCGAATGAACCACTTACATACGATACCAATTTCCTTTGTCTCACGATAGTTTACTTATCCGAGGTTATGATCGCTTGATCTCGCATACCTAGTTCAACCTCGTTACCGATAAGTACTCTTTTCGCTCCGTGATATGTGATCCTTGTGAGCCACCACATGCTTGCAAGCTAATTGGATGACATTCCACCGAGAGGGCCAGAGTATATCTATCCGTCATATGGATGGACAAATCCCACTCTTGATCCATGTGTTTCAACCAATACTTTCCGAACACTCAATGCCACCTTTATAGCCACCACATTACGGTGTGGTGTTTGATGACATCAAAGCATCCATCCGGAAAAGGTGATATGCGTGATCTCATGGTCAAGGAATTAGGTTACTATGTATCGTAAAGCATATAGCAATTGAACTATTGAAATGCCTGGATCTTTATGCTACGCTTATCTATAGGAGTATGTCCATCACATCATTCTCCTAATGATATGATCCTGTTGTTAATAACATCTCTATGTTCATGATCAGGAAACCATGATCATATATTAACCAACAAGCTAGTTTAACAAGAGGCTTTACTAGGGACTCTTATTTTAGTTTACAAATCACACAAGTATTAATGTTTCCGGTTAATACAATTATAGCATGGTATGTAAACATTTATCATAAGTGTGAAGATATGATAATAACCACTTTATTATTGCCTCTTGGGCATATCTCCAACACCTAGCCCCTCCCCCAAGCCAAGGCCGGCGGCCCCAAGGAGGAAGAGTGGGGGGCAAGGAAACCCCCCTTCTAGAAGCTCTATCTAGAGTTTAAACCTCTCTTGGCCGGCTGGGCCCTATGGGGCCTTGTGCCCCTGGCCCAATGCGGTGGCACTCCCTCATAGGCCCATGCCCCTCCGGAAGGTTGGGCCACGTTGGTATCCTTAAAGGTTCTAGAAGCTTCAAGATAATACCGATTAACTAACAATTCAACTCCAAAAACTGACCGCTTATATGAATCTTATTCTCCGGACCACTCCGAACCTCTCGTGATGTCCCGGATCCCATCCGAGACTCCAAACAAAACTCATAAACCAATTATCCAATCTATCCTAGCGCCGAGATACGTTAAGTGTGTGACCTGCGGTTCGAGAATATGCGACATGATCTTCTATCAATAATCAATTGGGTCTTAAAACCCATATTGACTCCACACATTCATCGATGATCATATCGGATGAACCACGATGCCAGATTCAATCAATCCCATATATATATTCCTTAGTCTCGATATTTTTACTTGCCCGAGATTTGATCGCTTGCACTGGCCATACCTAGTTCAATCTCGCTCACGGAAGTACTTTACTCGTCAGAATCCGATATCACTTTGTGATTAACTCCTTAACCACATGCTTGCAAGCGTGTTGATATCGATCGAAAGTGGGCCCAAGTATATCTCTCCGACTTGAGGGATAAATCCCATCTCGATACATACAACCCAATGATACTTTCCGATCACGAGAGACACCTTTATGATCACCCTCATAGGATGACGTTTGATGACCTCAAAGCTTTCTTCCGATACCAGGGAGTTGTATTATCTCATGGTCTAAGGAATACAATATTTGACATAAGAAAAACTTCGCAAAGACGAACACGATGACACAATCTAATTGCTTCACTTAGTTTGGGTCTGTCCACCATATCATTCTCCCAATGATATGATCTCATTATTAATCGACAACTCATGTCCATGGCTAGGAAACCTTAACCATCATTAATCAATGAGCTAGTCCATAGAGGCATACTAGGGACACGGTGTTGTTCACAAACCACACAAGTATTAAAGTTTCCGCTTAATACAATTCTAGCATGGAATATAAACTTTATCATGAACAAGAATTATAATAATAACATCTTTATTAATGCCTCTAGGGCATAATTCCAACAATATGCGTCCACATTATGCAGCTGTGGCGCAGTACGCCGAAGATATTGTAGATGAATTTGAGGAGCGAACAAACGTTCTGCTCCAGCGTAGTTAAGTCCTGTAAAAGAAAACGATATAATGTAAAGTCTGTATTTATTCAAGTGGATTTGTAATGCCCTTTGTAAAGTTTATATGTGTTGGCACGTAATGTGTTGTATGATTATGTAATGTGCATATCCTTTTCGTTAGCCTGATATGGTCATCTACTCAGGTTGTATATGTTGTTGTCAGTCGACAGAGTCGTAAGGTGAGGCGCAACCCCCGAGCATGTTTAGCGATAAATAATATAAGGATAAAAAGATATTTGAGCCAAGGAACTTAGCTTTTATTCATTGTAAAAAAGGAGGTACATTGTTCGGCTGAGTAGCCTGGCTAAATAGCCTTATTGAAAGTAAAGGGTAACTACAGGTAAAAGCGTCGCAGCCGTGCGACTTTTCAAGGGTTGGAGTATTCGACTCCTGATGCGACATCCATGTGGCGGTAGACGCCACCTGGGATGTCTTCGGTGACGATATAGGGTCCTTCCCAGGGTGACTCGAGCTTCTTGTGCCCTTCTTGCTTGAGTCGCAGGACGAGGTCTCCTTCGACGAAGGACCTTGGGCGCAATTTCACCGTAGTAGGCATGAAGCTCTGGCGATAGATCGCCGAGGATTAGCCGCAGATGTGATTAGGGTAGTGTTAGTTAGGGACAATGATGGTTCATAGCTTCAACGCAAGAGCGATGGCGGAGCCTTGACGATCGAGGCGCGCCAACTCAGAGGAGGAGGACGAACGCCGGTGACCGGTCAAGGAAGACTCAATGGGGTCGGGTGGTGGCACAACGGAGCCCTGTGGAAGTGCGGTGAATCTGGACCAGAGGTGGCGCGACAAGATTTAGATAGGCGTTGAGAGGAGGTGCGGAACAACGACAGTGCCGAGTCGAGAAAGACTCAAGCGGTGGTGCACGGTCTGCTGTATGCAGGCAATTTTTTGGGGGAGGCGGCTGCAGGATGATGGGGTATAATTACCAATAGGGATTTCGGAAGAGAAGTGCATATTACAACCTTCAACTTGTGTCCCAAATCAAGTTACAACCCTAAACCACAAAACCGGTTAAAACACACCCTCAACTACTAAAACCGATTAAATTTGCCTCCTAGACAATTGGAAGGTGGTTTTACCATGACGTGGCACCTTATTTTGTTAGGAACATGACGTGGTATCTAGTATCATCCTTGGTAATATTGAGTATTGATTGTAGAAATAGTCATTTTCTATATTATGTTTATTTTTGTTATGTAATTTTTGAGATTACTATTCACATGTGTTGTATTTGTGTATCCTTTTGAAAACACCTAGTATGGCGCAATAAAATCAATCGATCGGCATGCATAACTGTGTTGGATTTGAGATAGGTTTGGGAAAATGATTGTGCCCCATTGGGGGCCTCGATTAGCCAAGGGGAAAGCCCCATGTGTGGCACATATAAAGAATACATATATAGATTGGAGTACTACTCCATACCTTGTACTTATGAGAAACCGGAAAACAAATTAGGGATGGAGATGTTCTTCTGATTTGAATCTTCAGCCGGCACCACATCAGTGCATCTTATGTGCCTCTGTTTTAGTAGTTGAGAGTTGTATGTTAACCGGTTTTGCAATTCAGGGTTGTAACTTAAACTTGGACATAAGTTGAAGGTTGTAATATGCACTTCTCTCGAATTTTGTCACACTCCTCTTTTGCCTCAATTGGGCTTCGACAATTCTAGCACAACGAAGGAAAGTGGAAGCAGCACGACGGAGGTCGCACGAGAGGACGAGCGAAACGCTCCTCGACAGAAAACGGAACCAGAAGTATGAACTATGTATGTGATCCTTTTGGGTTGCGGGACGAAGGACGAAAGACTGATAATATGTGATCCTTACTTTAGACAGGTAAAACAGAAAAATATGATCGGACCAATGCAGGTCTCCATTGGGGTTAGCGACACGACCAGCGCAGTCCTGTGCCACACGCCTATTCTCCCAGGCACGCAACGTACCGAAACGGTTAAAAGGGCCATCCGGGATGCGAAGGGCCGCTGGAGTTGCCCTAACCTCCACTCCAAAAAAATATACTCCCTCCGTCTCAAAATTTTATTCGTCCAAATTTTGACGAGACATTTATTTTGAGACGGTCTTTTCAAAAAAAAAAAACTTAGAATTTGCCCGGCGTGACACTGACAGATAGAGCCCAGGCAGGCAACGACTTCGGCTTGCTTTTTCCCCGTGCGGCAAAGCATCGCTCGCGCGACGCGTGCGGCACGAACACATCCTACAGAGCCCCGAGTCCTGGAGGACCAACAAGCTGCGAGCCAACCGAGGACAGCGCAACCGCTACCGGATCCGTCCCCTCCCCGTCCCCATCCCGGCCGGCTTCCACCGATCGCCGCTTTCCGACCCCGGGCGCAGTTCCACGCCGCCGCAGAGAAGCGCCGGCCATGGGTTGCTCCTCCTCCGTGCCAGGTTCGCATCTCCCCCCCTCAGAAAAGCTCTGTCCCCTTTTGGATGGAAATTGTTCGCTGCGGATACTGCGACCCACAGTGTTAAGATAGATGATTAGTGCTATCTTGAGGTTTAATTTTGACCTCGAGCGGTGTTTGTTTATCCTGCTGGGCTGGGTATCTCCAATCACGGGAGTTGGTCAATGGTCAGATTACATATTTTCCTCAATTTGTATGGTTTCCTAGTAGCAAGTAAATTTATATAATCCCTTGGAAAGGTATGTGTTACATGGTCTGGGCAAACTGAGGGGGACTTGTGCGTGGTGTATTAATGTGGAGTGTGAGAGTTTGCAGCTGGAACAGAGGGATTGGTCACTCGATGCACTGTCATGTGTTAACACGTAGCTCTGTTTTGTCATGCAGCTAGAAGCACTGGAGGGCTGAACAATATTGATGGCACCTCTTCTGCTGCCGATTCAAACGAACTGCGTGCTAAGGTACTTCTTGTTACCTTCTTTCTGGCTGCTTATATTGACATTTCTTGGGGAATTAGCACAGGCAATGGTGAGTATTTGTAACTAGAGTTCCCTTTGCATGACATCGGAGCCAATATTTAATTTAAGCCCCCATTGTAAGTAACTAGCTGAATGCCCGTGCATTGCTACGGTCTCGTAAATTTTTCACTTTGCAATATCCAGTTATGGGTCATGAACATCTCTATGTGAGTTGTGGATGTCAAATTTGTCCTTGCGCTCTTTGGATGCAGTGCCTCTTCTATTATGACGACACTACCGTGAGCACCTGACGATGTTCTTCCTCCCCTTACTGCGAATCTCTCTCGATGCCATGCTTATTGTTATCGTCGTCCTTTGCCAACTCTCTAACATATGAAAACCTGGTGTATTATCTATCTCCCTCACCGAATTTGAAGTTTTGCTTGTGTGTTTTTCACTGCCTGTCCTCCACGGTGACAATGTCAATTCCCCTGGATCAAAACTGGTCCGGCACGACAACCTTCTCTGTCTCCACCTCGGCGGCCGTGAATGAGCGCACTCTACAACGTTCTGCCGTAGAATAGATCCACTTTGTCGTGTATGTCGCCGCCACTGGCATGTTGTCCCACAGCACCATATCCGACTTCTCGTAGTTCACAGCTTCACGCCCTTCCTGAAGGGAAACATGCTCACACTACACTGTTGTCCTCTTGCACCTCTTTGGTCGTTGCGACGTTACTTCCTCAACCGGACCTGGTACTGGTATGTCAGTGCGGCATTAACAGTCTAGAGACTTCTATCCAGAAACTCAAGTATAGTATTCCTTCAGTACCAAATTAATTGACTCAACTTTGTCTAGATACACATGTATCTAGAGGTGTTTTTATCAGATACACGCGTATCTAGACAAAGTTGAGATAATTCAATTAATTTGCTACGGAGGGAGTATTATCAATATAATAGCAAACTGTCAATAGAAAGTGTAGATTGAGCCAAATCTCTCATCAGTTCCTAAGACAAATCACCTCCCACATAGGTCTTTTCATCTTTAGCAAAGTGTGCTCTGATCCCTAAAACCCCTCCAAATGCTCGTAAAGCAAACTGAGATTATGAAGCCCAAATTCAACTTGTGCTCTCCGTTAAAACAATCAAAGAAGTGGATGGACTCCGTGCCGGTGCAGCTACCTGAACCTTAACATGCGCCATTGCCTTGCTACTACCTGAGCCTGAACCTGCGCCCCTATAGATGGAGTTCACGCTCGAGCACCTGGAGGTGGTCGCCGGTGGTGCAGGTCGGTGTGGGAGGTGGTGCAGCTCTGACATTGGTGCAGGTCAGTGGAGAAGGCATGATGGGAAGGAGGCAGGTCAGCCGGACGGATGGGAGGGCAGGTCGGTGGCGTCGGCCTGGAATTGATGACTACAGGTCGGCAGTGGCAGCTTGGAACGGATCGATGCATATTTTGTCTCCGTGACTGGATGGGTTAGAAGGCCCGTGCATGCAGTGATATTGATCAGGACCCATCGTGTTGCCACATTCAAGTTATATACAGATTGGAGGTAGTGCGGGCTAAGGCCAAACGGGGCTTGACTTATGAAGAGGAACGCGAACGCGTTGAGACATGCGAAGGCGCACAGAGGACCGCTGAAAACAGGAACGGACGAAAACCACCGGTTGCCTTTTAATAGTAAAGATATAGGGAAGATGGCCCATTGGCCAGATTCAGTTATATGATAGATAGAAACAGCATTCTGAACATACTATTCCTCCTACTCTCCAGATCTCTAGCATATGAATGTAATGGTATTATCCTGCATCAGCCTAATAGGTCAACTAAAACTTTCAACCAACTATTTCGGTCTGTACTTTACACCCTTTCAGTAAAATACAGTCAAAATGCATTACAGACATCTTTAGTGCCTACCGTAATATTCGTCTTTTCTGTCTTATATGTGTGAAACTGTAATTCATTTTATTGTAGACAACCTCTGTTGTACAAGGTGAGATTTATGCAATTGCTCAGCTCAAAATTTTAGATATCTGAGGCTGTACTGGATGAATTTGGATATTTCTCTGGCCAATCGAATGAAAAGCTGTAAACTGATTCATCTGACCGTTCTTTTACTATTTGACCATCAATTCAAACTAACGTACATGTTAGGGTAACACCGTGCTGGCTAGCATTTATCCCCAAGGGACAGCATATGCCTATGTGCATACACTTTGCTTTTTTTGTGTCGATATTTTCAACGAGGCATAATCCATAACCAGGGCATTAAGCCTGGTTGCATGTTCTGTGGATTTGTCAATCAACATGAGATGTAAGCCATACCATTTGAAATTTGTTGACTGTTAATGTTTTGACAACCTCTAAAGAATCACATTGTATGAAACATTTTCTTATTTTGCACAAAACTAGTGTTCTTCTTTGAAAAGACTCCTATTTTGTTCATCCTGTGAATGTGATTCTCCCTTGATAGTGTGGGAACCGTCATGACAGAAGCAGAGACGTATTTATGCACATGAATGATTGGATACTCTGTTTTTCTATTTTAACTCATTTATTGCATGTTTGGCCCTGCTGAAAGAGCATCATGTCTAATGATAATTACTGACTCTGTTTGATGTTCTCATTATCTTTGTGTTGCAGCTCGTATTGCTCGGAGATTCAGGTGTTGGAAAAAGCTGCATTGTCCTCCGGTTTGTTCGTGGTCAGTTCGATGCGACTTCCAAGGTAACTGAACTACACATGAAAATATTACTTCCAACTATGTATTTCTGTCGCTTCAGAAGCTCCATTGTTTTAATTTTTTTAAATAATTTTAGGTAACTGTTGGTGCATCATTTTTATCACAAACATTGGCATTGGAGGATTCGTCAATAGTGAAGTTTGAAATCTGGGATACTGCTGGACAAGAGAGGTACATATGTTTTGCTCTTGTTATCTTGTAATCTTAGGTAACTAACATGTTCATGAAATTGGAAGTTTTATTAACTTTCTCCAACAACAACAACCAAGCCTTTTGTCCCAATAAAGTTTTATTAACTTTCTCCGAAATATAATAATATACCACATAAAGTTTTGACTTAGCTGCACCCACCCTGCAACTTTTTCAACTAAGAAGTCACGACTAATGAGGTAACTTGTCAATTTCAGGTATGCTGCCTTGGCACCTCTTTATTACAGAGGAGCTGCTGCTGCTATTGTTGCCTATGACATAACTAATCCAGAATCATTTAAGAAAGCACAATATTGGGTGAAGGTAAACTATGCTATCTCTCTTTTATTCTGATTTTTATTGGTCGATTTTGTTGTCCTTTCCTTTAGTATTTGAAGGTCTATAACTCTGTATTCTACTGTAAGACTGCTGATACATTAAAAATATTTTGGAGATTACCATCATCTATTTAAATAATTACTGCACAGCAACATTGGAAGTGAAAGTAATGGAAGCACACCTTACAAATTTCATTTCATCAATTATCGTGGAGTTGTGAAGTCCATTTCCCCCACTGTTTCCTTTCAGATTGACTACTCAAAATTCCCTTTTCTACTTACTATACTTGCAGGAACTTCAAAAACATGGTAGTTCTGGAATTATCATGGTTTTGGTTGGTAACAAAGCTGATCTGCACGAAAGTCGAAGTGTGCCTTCTCAAGTAAGATTTTGCACTTCACCATGAAATCGAGATACTAGTAGATACTTAATGTGATGTAACATTATTTTGATAATGCGGTGCACTTTCTGAAGGATGCACAGGAGTATGCAGAGAAGAATAGCATGCTTTTCTTTGAGACGTCAGCAAAAACAGCTGATAATATAAATCAAGTATTTGAGGTATGCCCTCTGAGAGTCTGAGTACATCTGCCTACTTGTTTTCACATAATGAGAAGAGCAGCAGTAAATAAGCAAAGCTAGCAACTTAACAATTCTAGTGATAGTTGCGGGCGTTTTGTCTCGGCGAAGTAATAAAGCTAACACCTCAAAGCCTTGAAAACTTCAGAATTTTTGATTTATGTAGAATCCTGTACGGATCAGGCATCTCATGGACTGGAACTACATCGAACCACCGATATGAAAGCATAGCTTTCTCATTTGGATATGTATATTCTAAGTTTATTCTCTGCAAACAGTACCACTGCGCACATTGTCCTAGGGGATAGACACATTTTTAAAAAATGCTTCTCTTATGTCGATCCACCCCCCCTGCTTACAGTTGGTATATCTGTCTTGCTACCCATTGAGAAAACTTTGGGAACATGCATCCTCCTAACTGAATCATGTTTTCGTGGGACAGGAAATCGCGAAGAGGCTGCCGAGGCCAACACCGTCTTCATGACGATCTGGTGTATACTGAGGAATGACACAACAACACACAAGAATGTACCCATGTAGCGCATGTAAAGTTTTGAGGCCAGTCCATACGTATGGGCATTGCTTGAAAACTGAGGATAATGTAAAGCTTGTTTCCGCTGTATCATAAACTGTGTTAACCGCAGAAAGATCATTGCCTCGCTTTCTTGGAGATCATCCATAGCCTAGCTGCCAAGTTGCTGGCCTGAACTGTTGCGCCAAAACGACTATCTCGATGTAAACAATACTGAAAGAGTATGGGGGGACTTTGTGTAATTCGCAGGTAACAGAGCTTAAGTAAGACATGGGTTTCAGTGAGGAGTGGTGAAACACAAGAAAAACACGCTAGGTTTCAAGAATACATCCTGGCAGGTGTATTAATCGTATATAGACTAACTTGCATTTTTCTGATGGTATATACTTGAGCCCAGCACACTGCGTTTCAGAGGCATATGAGTATTTCAAAATAGATGTCTCTAATTTATTAAAATTTGTATGAATCTAGACACTATTTAGTATATAGATTCATGCAAATTTTGAAAAACCTAAGACAAGTATTTTGGGACGGAGGGAATAGTTTTTTACTCCAAATCTCGCCTGTTTCTTTACGTTTCGATGAACATTCTAGCATTCTAGTTTTCACATGAATGTTGAAATTCCGTGTCGCAAACAAGCCGAATTCAAATACTATTATTATCAGAAAAAGAAGACGAATAACAGAATTAGAGCTACTAGTATAGTTGTCCGTGTGTATGAACTCTGAAGACCTCCAAAAATAAAATAATTCGATTCCATGAAGAGAGCAGCAGGAGATGTCCTCCGGTCACAAGCTATCGTCTTAATAATTCGTCGAGGAGATACCAGACTTCTCAGCGGAGATAATCCTCCATCCGATCCAACAACCAGTGTTTCCCACGCACGAGACGGGCGTGCCTTCTAGAGCCTTCCACGTGTGCCCCACCCGACGCTCCCCTGAGGCAACTAGGAGAGCCCGTGTGGAACCCCGACTCTCTGCGCCCTGGGCCACGGGCGGCCCGGGCCCATACGTCATGGAGTCCGTGTACAACTCCCGAACCGGGCCGGAGTAAATCCCAAACCCCTCGTCCAAGAAAGAAACTATATAGGTAAACTAATCCCCTGGCCTGCCCTCCTCACTTCGCACGGCGGAATATCTCTACTCCTCGCTATCTCACCGCTCTCCGCAACAACCCGGGGGGAGAGAGAGAGAGAGTCGCCGAAACCTAGCGCCGCCGCCGGCGACCCCCGACCCCGCCTCGCCATGGCGACCCCGACCCCGCAGGGCGAGGCCTCCTCCTCCGATCCGTAAGTTCCCGCCCCGATCTGGGCCTCTCCGCCCCCCCCCTGCGCTCCCGATCTGGCCTGGTGTTGGACTTTTTTCTTAGATTTTTTTTTCTGGCTGCAGGAAATCGAAGAAGGACTTCTCCACGGCGATCCTCGAGAGGAAGAAGTCGCCCAACCGCCTCGTCGTCGACGAGGCCACCAATGACGACAACTCCGTCGTCGCCCTCCACCCCGACACCATGGAGAAGCTCCAGCTCTTCCGCGGCGACACCGTCCTCCTCAAGGTACGCGCATCTGCTCGGCCCCTCCCTCTCTAGGTCCAACACCGACCGCTCTAGCTGCTAGTTTCTGCGCCGATCTAGGGATCCTGGTTTCGATGCGAGTAGCTGGCGGTGCCGCCGAGGAGTTTGGGCCGCAAATCTGCGGGAAAAAACTTGTCTTTTGTTGTTTTATTCGCCCCTGTTAGCTTTTGTTGGTGGTCGCCGATAATTAGGGATCTAGTGGCTAGCTGCTCAGATTGGTCTCGAGATTCAAGTTTGTCCCCGGTTACCTGTTTGTTGTGGGTATTGCGGTCGCTGGCACTTCAATTGTTAGTACGCAGTTCCATTATTACATGCTTGGTAGAGCCTCCAGTCTGCAACTATGTCATACCTAGCTCCTTTGTTCTGGTCAGACCAAGTAACCGATCTAGTATTTGATGTAAAACTGTGCCATGAATAACTGGATATCATTACCTATTTAGGTAGGAATTTTATTCACCATCTAGGGTATAATTGACTATGCAAGCTGATGACTGGTGCCATTAGATAACTATGGTTTTAAAAACCACGCCTTTTTTGTTTATCCTAATAGCAAGAACTTCCTGTTTGGAAATATACACTACTTGATTTCTGTATGCAATTTAGGTATTTTAGTGTTCATTGTGAACTGCAATGTTTACTGCACTGGGTAGGCTCATAATGAGCCACCTTCAATGGTTTCGGTTGGGCCAGGCTGGGGAGTGGGACATATTTGTTGATTTATGGATGCTTATCTGTATTGGCCCCTATATCATAATTCCTATGTCTCCATGCTAGATATTACTCAATTAATGCCTGCTAACTTTCTGCACCACTGTATTGCAGGGTAAGAAGAGGAAGGACACAATCTGCATTGTGCTTGCAGATGACACATGTGAGGAGGCAAAGGTCAGGATGAACAAGACCGTCAGGAAGAACCTGAGAGTGAGGCTTAGTGATGTGGTGTCTGTTCATCAGTGCCCAGATGTCAAATACGGGAAGCGTGTGCACATACTTCCTGTTGATGACACGGTTGAGGGCATTACTGGAAACTTGTTTGATGCCTTCTTGAAGCGTGAGTTTTCTATACTGTTGTTATCTGCTTGACATAAATAAATTTCTTTTCTTCTCATGGCCTGAGTTAGTTAATCTCCTCTACTTTTGTGTAACAGTATCATACTATCTTAGTTATTCAAGTGAAGCTACACACATTTATTTGTCAGTTTTCATCTCTAATATGTTAATTTCTCCATGATGTGCTATTGTAGTCTATATCATCATTAAAATAAACAAATTTGTAGTGCCATGTTGAAACTATATAAGCAAACCTGAAGCTGCACTTTCTGCATTCTTCTAGTCTGCTTGATTGCATCCTGTCCCTTCCACTAATATGTTAATTTATCCAGGATGTGCTATTGTAGTCTACTATCAGCAGAATTATCAAAATAAACAAATTAATATGAGACCCCTGTTGCAACTATATAAACAAACCTTGATATACTGTAGGCTGCACTTTTTGTAATCTTTCAGTCTCTGCTTGATTATATCCTGTCCCTTCCACTAAATGCTGTATTTGTTTGGTTCTTTTCAGCATACTTCCTTGAAGCCTACCGACCTTTGAGAAAGGGTGACCTTTTCCTTGTCAGGGGTGGAATGAGAAGTGTGGAATTCAAAGTTATAGAGACTGACCCTGCGGAGTATTGTATTGTTGCACCTGACACTGAGATATTCTGTGATGGTGAGCCTATTAAGAGAGAGGATGAGGAAAGGCTTGATGAGGTTGGCTATGATGATGTCGGTGGAGTTAGGAAGCAAATGGCCCAGATCAGAGAACTGGTTGAACTCCCACTGCGTCATCCTCAGCTTTTCAAGTCTATTGGTGTGAAGCCTCCAAAGGGTATATTGCTGTTTGGACCACCTGGCTCTGGCAAGACCCTTATCGCTAGGGCTGTTGCTAATGAAACCGGGGCATTCTTCTTTCTGATTAATGGCCCAGAAATTATGTCCAAGCTAGCAGGAGAAAGTGAGAGCAATCTCAGGAAGGCTTTTGAAGAAGCTGAGAAGAATGCACCATCAATCATTTTCATTGATGAGATTGACTCAATTGCCCCAAAGAGAGAAAAGACCAATGGAGAAGTTGAAAGGCGTATTGTTTCACAGCTGTTGACACTCATGGATGGGCTCAAGTCGCGTGCACATGTTATTGTTATGGGCGCTACAAACCGCCCTAACAGTATTGATCCTGCTCTCAGAAGATTTGGTAGATTTGACCGGGAGATTGACATTGGTGTCCCTGATGAGGTTGGGCGCCTGGAAGTTCTCCGGATTCACACCAAGAACATGAAGTTGGCAGAAGATGTGAGTAACTTGATTAGTTTCTGGATAATTACTCATTTGATTGAATCTGTTCCCTGATTGAACTCTCTAATTGTATTGCAGGTTGAATTGGAACACATTTCAAGAGACACCCACGGGTATGTTGGTGCTGATCTTGCTGCTCTTTGCACTGAGGCTGCTCTCCAATGCATCCGTGAGAAAATGGATATCATTGATCTTGAGGATGAGACCATTGATGCTGAGATTCTGAACTCTATGGCTGTGACAAACGACCATTTCAAGACCGCATTGACAACAAGCAACCCATCTGCTCTCCGTGAAACTGTGAGTATCTCTTGTATTATCTCCAGCCTTGTTTTTGCTCATTTGTTTGATTGATTTTGTTCATTTGTTCTTACTTTTTATCTTTTGAAATTCAGGTTGTTGAAGTTCCCAATGTCTCTTGGGAAGATATTGGTGGTCTGGAGAATGTCAAAAGAGAGCTGCAGGAGGTATCTTGTTGCTCTCTTTTGTTATCTATACTCTGAAATTGTTTTGTTACAAAATGTGTAATAACATGAATGAAATTCTTGCAGACTGTGCAATACCCTGTGGAGCATCCAGAGAAATTCGAGAAGTTTGGCATGTCTCCTTCCAAGGGTGTTCTGTTCTATGGCCCTCCTGGCTGTGGTAAGACCTTGTTGGCAAAGGCAATTGCTAATGAGTGCCAGGCTAACTTCATCAGTATCAAGGGACCTGAGCTGCTTACTATGTGGTTTGGTGAGAGTGAGGCTAATGTGCGTGAGATCTTTGACAAGGCTAGGGGGTCAGCACCATGTGTCCTCTTCTTTGATGAGCTGGACTCGATTGCTACCCAGGTCAGTCTTTCTTTCCCTCTCTGGCTGTTATTTCTATGCCACTGAGTGTTGTATTTCTTATTGGCTGATGACTCCCTTATTACAGAGAGGAAGCAGCGTTGGGGATGCTGGAGGTGCTGCTGATAGAGTGCTGAACCAGCTCCTAACTGAGATGGATGGCATGAACGCCAAGAAGACTGTCTTTATCATCGGTGCCACCAACAGGCCAGACATCATTGACCCTGCCTTGCTTAGGCCAGGGCGTCTTGATCAGCTCATCTACATCCCTCTTCCTGATGTTGAGTCGAGGCTCCAGATCTTCAAAGCTTGCCTCAGGAAGTCCCCTGTGGCCAAGGATGTTGACCTGGATGCTCTTGCCAAGTACACCCAAGGGTTCAGTGGTGCTGATATCACTGAAATTTGCCAGCGTGCCTGCAAATATGCCATCAGGGAGAACATCGAGAAGGTACCAGCAACTTACTCTGAATGGACAAATTCATCCTTACTGGTTTTGTATATGTTATCTAATGAAACTCATCCTTGCAGGACATCGAGAGGGAGAGGCGGAAGAAGGACAACCCTGAAGCCATGGAGGAAGACGAGACTGACGAGATTGCGGAGATCAGGGCTGCCCACTTCGAGGAGTCGATGAAGTATGCCCGCCGGAGTGTGAGCGACGCCGACATCCGCAAGTACCAGGCGTTCGCCCAGACCCTGCAGCAGTCTCGTGGGTTTGGCAGCGAGTTCCGGTTCCCTGATGCTCCGGCTTCAGGCACCGCAGCAGCCGCCGACCCTTTTGCGTCTTCGGCTGCAGCTGCCGAAGATGACGATTTATATAGTTAAATTATGGAAGTCCTCTTGTTGTGCCATTAACTTGCCGTGACTTCGTTCGTATACTTTGTCATGCTCTGTTTTGCAAGACACGGGCAGACTATGTACCTATTTTTAAGTTTATATTGGATGAACTGATAATCGTATCGTCTGCCAGTTATTTGCATCTGTGGGTTTCGTTTGCTTCTGTGTTTGTTTATCTTTCATTTGTCATGCGGGTATACTTACAGGAAAGTCAGTATCACTCTACGCAGGGTGGGATTTATCGGCCTGTTTTTACAATGCAATCCAAAGGCAGGTTGGAATAGTTTTCTTCTGTGACTATTACCAGGTCATTTTACCGAACAAGTGTGTTTCTCTGCTGTTGCCTAGTTTTTTCACATTTTTATTATTTCCAGAATTTCCATTTTTCGAGTGAATTAGCAGAGCATGAGTCGGTGACCTCTTTTTCTGTGGCATATGTTTCCTCCCGTTACATTGTAGTTAAACAGTGTGGGGGACTTGCTGGGCCGCCGCTGAAGAGCGATGCCTTACGGCCACCGCTGAAGAGCGTAAGGTCTCTGACGTCCTCGTTGCTAGATTACAAGATGACTACTCTCTTCAAAGCTACTCTCTTCAAAGCTTCATCACGGTTCTCTGCCGTCCTTTGATTGGTAAGTGTGCCTGCCTCTGCCTGTAGTAGTTGCATTGCGTTGTACTCACTGACACCCCTGTCCAAAGTAATTATTATTTAAAAAACATTACAAATTTAAACCCAAAAATAAAAAATAAGGCAGAAACAGAGAGAAAATTCTTGAAAAAAAATAAAAACAGGGTCATATGTCTCGGTTGGTGTTAATCTAAGTTTAAAAGCCCTATTGCAAATTTTCAGTAAGTTCTGGTTACTCCGTAAAGTTTAATAATTGGTATTAAATTAAGAGTAACAATTCCAATATTAGTATATTAGTATCATGTTTGTTTCCATGATTCTTGATATTTAAAAGATTATTTTAATATCAAGGTTATCAGAGAGCTGAAATAATTGTTTCAGAAACCATCATGTGCGAAAGATATTGCCATATCTGAAACAAAGTTTTGGTGCACAAGTAATCTAGATATGCATGTGTGTGTTTAGTGGAATAAGAATAGGTCATGGAGTTAGTTGATAAGTGGATCAAGTCGTGTGCATGAGAGTGGGCAAGTTGTTGCATGCGTGGCTATTGCGTAGTATCTATTTAAGGTTTGTAACTCAGGTTGTTTTCATCAAGGAGTAGGAATATACAGAGAAGAATCGCGCGGCAATGCGTTACCATGCTGGTTGACTCTATCGCTCTGTCAGCGACCTGCATTCGGGCGTACCTTCAGGAGATCTCGCCCACGGAGGTGATCCCCAGCGACCTCGTATAGGTCTGGTGCTACCTAGAGAAGGCCCCGACTGTGGTTGACTTCATGTCGCGGTCGGCCTTTCGTCGTGGTGCAACGACTGCGCTGAGCCTTGGGCTCGCGCACAAGTCGGGCCGACCCACGTCTGAGGCTGGGACTCCACTGATATAACTCAATTAGCTCAAATTGATGATCTCGGTAATTCCATAGTTACTTCCATTGTGTATTTAGGTTCAGATAACACAAGATAGGTTAAGTCTGATCCATTTTCTCCATTTTGAGATATAAGATGTTTTTTCAATGTGTAGATTCATCTGCTTTAGAAAAAACTAAAACATTTTATATTTTAAAACATAGCGAGTAGTTAGTAGTATTTACCAATTATTATGCGTCAGCAAGCTAACTTTATACCCGTACTGTAACGAAATCAGATCGCTAGCCGGATCATATGAAATAATTTGCTTATTTGTTTTTTCCGAAGTTACCGCTCTGTCTTTCCGCGCATTGTTTCCGGGCAAGGATGCTGCTGCCACAGATAAGCCAGGTGCTGCACCAGCCGAATGAACCATTCGCGAGGCACCAGGCCTTGCCGGGTCTGCCCTTAGCATTTCTTCATTCTGCTGGTTCGCAATGCACACCAGTTCATTCACTCTTTCCTGCTATTTTTGCCGGGCTTATGTTTTTATATATTCTGAAAGGTATGATCAAATGTGATTTTTAAGAGTTGGAATCAACTCAAAAGCTATTATGGTTGAAATTTGAAAAATCTTTGAATGCTGAAAAGCTTCTGACTTGTTATTTTTACCAAGGGTGATCTTAGTTTCACTACCTCGCTGCTGCCCATGACCAGCCCCCCGTCCTCGCCCACGCTGTCCGCCATCACCTTGTCCTGCAAATGTCATGGCGACCATGTCAGAGTTTTGCTTTTCTTTTGGCGTGTCGTATGGTGTAGTGAACGAAGTGGCCAATTGGTCCGACTTCCTCATCTTAATCTGGTGGTATCCTGAGTATGCATCGAGAAAACATAAAAGCTCCGAGCCAGCCGTCGAGTCAATGACTTGGTCCATGTGAGGCAAAGCAAACAGATCTTTGGGACATGCTTTGTTCAAGCCGGTGTAATCAACGCACATGGTGCTCGTCCTCGCCTCCTTGCTTCCATGATCTTCCACATGGCTGCCTCCAAAAGCCTCCTCCTCTACGGAGGTCTCCACAACACCTTCCTCTATTCCCCAACTCTCTTCTCCCCTGGTCACAGTGGTCATGCTCAACCTAGCTTTACGCGTCTTGGATGACCTCAGGCCTGCCTCCGACAACAATGACAACAGGAAAGGGCCAAGGGAACTACCAGATCCTGCTGGCTGTTGACGACGGGAAAGGGCCAATGTATGCACAGAACTCTGTTACATTGTAGTTAAACAGTGTGGGGGACTTGCTGGAAGAATTTATCAACTTAACAACACTGTCAGCCTGAAGCAATTGCAGTTTTCAAGAACGTTAAAGGTATATCTTTCCTGGGCTCGATCTGTCTTACAGAGTGCTCACGTCTCGCTGGCGCCGATCGTGGAGGGTTGGCTGCCGACAGTCGGGCCTGCGCCATTCCTAGTCGCCGCATCCTGGCTTGTTTCACGCCACTGGCCACCGATGCCGAGGACGCTGCCGTATCCAACTTGGTGCTCGTCCTCGCCTCCTTGCTTCCATGATCTTCCACATGGCTGCCTCCAAAAGCCTCCTCCTCTACGGAGGTCTCCACAACACCTTCCTCTATTCCCCAACTCTCTTCTCCCTGGTCATAGTGGTCATGCTCAACCTAGCTTTACGTGTCTTGGATGACCTCAGGCCTACCTCCGACAACAAAGATGACGGGAAAGGGCCAAGGGAACTACCAGATCCTGCTGGCTGCTGACGACGGGAAAGGGCCAATGTATGCACAGAACTCTATTACCTTGTAGTTAAACAGTGGGGGGGACTTGCTGGGAGAATTTATCAACTTAACAACACTGTCAGCCTGAAGCAATTGCAGTTTTCAAGAACGTTAAAGGTATATCTTGCCTGGGATCGATCTATCTTACAGAGTGCTCACGTCTCGCTGGCGCCGATCGTGGAGGGTTGGCTGCCGACAGCCTGGCCTGCGCCATTCCTAGTCGCCGCATCTTGGCTTGTTTCACGCCACTGGCCACCGATGCCGAGGACGCCGCCGTATCCAACTTGGTGCTCGTCCTCGCCTCCTTTCTTCCATGATATTCCACATGGCTGCCTCCAAAAGCCTCCTCCTCTACGGAGGTCTCCACAACACCTTCCTCTATTCCCCAACTCTCTTCTCCCCTGGTCATAGTGGTCATGATCAACCTAGCTTTACGCGTCTTGGATGACCTCAGGCCTGCCTCCGACAACAACGACGACGAGAAAGGGCCAAGGGAGCTACCAGATCCTGCTGGCCTGCTGGGAAATCATGCTCTTTGTCCAGCGGCTGGGATGAGAACGACGCGTCCGACCGACTATGGTCGAAAGCTCGGTCCGATCTGAAGGTGGGTATTCTTTGTCCTTCTTTTTCAGTGAGCAACTCTTTTCCTCGTTGATTAGGCAGGATATTTCTCCATTGATGCATCAATGTCCCAATTCAAATCTTGCGCGGTCTTTGCCTGTACTACCGTTGGACTGCTAGTCTGCTATGCTATGCTAGCCTGCTACTACGTGTGTGCTGTGAGCTGATGCTTGTTGCTGCCTGATTGAAAATTACACAGGATTTTGTTTTTCCGGACCTTCAAATTACACAAGATTTTGTTGTTGTTGTTGTTGTTGTTGTTGTTGTTGTTGTTGTTGTTGTTGTTGTTGTTGTTGTTGTTGTTGCCGCCGCTTCTTCTTCCGCTTCTTCTTCTTCTTCTTCTGCTGTTGTTGTTGTTGTTGTTGCCTGATTGAAAATTACACAGGACTTAGTTTTTCTATGCCTTCAAATTATACAGGATTTTGTATTTTTGTTGCTGATGTGCTGCCTGAGCATGTGTCTTGTTACATTCTCTGAACGTGTAATCTGTTAGAAAATATATCAAGCACTCTTGAATTTTTCTGAGTCCATAGATTATTTGACCTGAATATACGAGGGTTTGCTACATTCGTGTGTTGTACATCATTGTGTGTCCATATAGTTCCTGCAAATATATGTTACATGTAATTTTTTGATCAATTTTTTGTTAGGTTTTGATGTATCCTCGGAGGACAAGGATTTTGTTACATCCATGTGTTGCATAATAGTTTTGGTTTAATGTAGCTACATGCATTAATGTTTGATTTGTTACATCCACATGCTGGCATACTAGTTTTGGTTCTATATAGTTACTTGGAGGTAATGTTTTCTTTTATACATCCATGTGCAACATATCAATTGTGGTGTGATGAATTTTCTTGCATTACTATTGATTTTGTTACACCCACTCTTTTTGTAGTTCAATTCCCTTCATTAATATCTCAAATGTAACTTTTTGATTCAGAATCGTAACTTCTATTGTTTACATGTAACTCTAATGCACATAGACGGTAACTTCTGCAATGAGGTCATCATGTGCATCAGTACTATATTATTTTAATGATTTACATGTAACTCTATGCAGTTAGAATGTAACTTTTTTGCATTGAGACTGCATTTTTTCATGGTTCTTGCATGTAACTTTTTTCCATGTGCATCAGGACTGTATTAGGACTGTATTTTTGCCATGTGGCATGAACCGTATAATTTATCAGGAGTGTAATTCCCTTGGTTTTACATGTAACTCTTTTACTGTCATCTAGGATTCCTTCCTAATAAGTATGAATCTAGGTTGTTAGGTCCATAAGTTTAATTCTGAGTTGCCAAGTTTAACTGAATTTATTTTTTCCAGGTTTTCTTTTTTTACATTTGAAGCTACACTTCCTTATTCTTATGTTGATGAGAAGTTATGATACCCACGGGAAGAAAAGTTTTTCACATCCTTTTCTTTCCATACGCATCGGCATTAACTATTTTTCATGTTCATTGTTATGTTGCGGAAACAATAGCATGGTGTTGTGATGGAAAAAAAGTTGACACATGGGTGATTGTGCTTACATTTTGACATGCCACTTTGGCCTATTCTTTTAACTCTAAGCTGCATGTTATGCTACAAGAAATCATCGTTCAATTTGTAGGTTTGAGGCATCAAGTTTTAGCAGTACCAAACTTTTTTGCATGTTGTAGGGATTCAGTATCCAAGAGTTTACTTTGATAAAAGCTAATTGTTCAATCAGAAATCCTAAACCAAATATATTTTCATACATTCTTCTTTTTAGTTATGCATCCGTGGGTATAAGCATGCATCCAGTGGCCACTAGTACTAGTATCGATGCATTTTTTACTTCAGTAAAAGGCATAGTTATCAGCGCGAGGTCATGTACATGCATGTACTAATCAGATCATGTACCTGAGGTCCCATACGGTTCAGACTAGATCCTACACTAGTACATGCACAACATTAGATCAGTGGTGTAGCAGCCTGATCTTTAGAAGATTATTCAGCGGCAGTTATGTCGCTTGATCTTGAGCAGAAAAAAAGCAAGGGTCATGAGATGCAAGGAAAAGTAGGGATTTGATAAGGTGAAATGCACTCACGCAAAGTAAAAACAAAAGGTTAAATATATTAGATGTATATATTTGTATATTGTATTTTTCCCGTATGTTAGGGAGCTTGCTGCATATTTGCCCTGTATCTGTACTATATATTGTGGCCTTTGGCCTCCAGAGAAATACATGTTGCATATTCCTGACATGGTATCAGAGCCTAAGGTCTTAAGTTCGAGTCCTGGCTTTCGCAATTTATCCTAAAATTGTTGTTGACCCCTCTGTGTTCATGTATAGGCCTCTTGAGTCATACGTGAGTTTTGTGCGTCGTCGCTCTCTTCCGGTTACACGTGCTGCCTTCTCTCCGTCGCACGTGAGAGGGGGTGTTGAAGTGTATAAGTGGATTGCACTAGCCCTTTTCATCAGTTCGGACGACGGAATCCGACGAGACGGTGGCGAGGGCCGGACGAGACGATCCAGCCAGACGGGATGGGGCCAGGCGCGTGCGACGACGGGCCAGGGCGGGCGGCCCGCGCCGCGATGGCGCGTCGAGATGGCGTGGGCGGCGGGCGAGGCATCGTCCCATGCGCGACGTGAAGGCAGGCGTGGAGCCCCGCGCGGCAGGGGGCAGAGCCAAGGGACCGGTCGGCGTGGGTCGGCGTGGAATCTCGGCGACGTGGAGGCAGGCGTGGAGCCCTGCGCGGCAGGGAGCAGGCCAAGGGACCGGTCGGCGTGGAGTCCCGCGCAGGAGGATGGTGCAGCAGGAGTCCCGCGCAGGAGGATGGAGGCAGGTGTGGAGTAGGCCCGCGCGTGGGCAGAGGATGGTGCAGCAGATCGCTGCACGCAATCTGAAGCAAGCCTACGTTGTCGGATTCTGAAGCAGAGGATGGTGCGCCAATTCTGAAGCAGGACGAGAAGACCGCGTTGTCGGAGGAGATCTGGAAAGAATCCGGCAGATCCGAGATGGCCGAGAGACAGCGGCGACGTCGGAAGAACGACGACGACAGGGACGGTGGCGGCTGTGACGATGTTGCAGAAAAATTGTCTAACCTAGCTCTGATACCAGATTTAGAGTTTCACCGCATCTATGAGTTTCTGTCTCGGCTCCGCCAGGAGTTTGAGCCCCGGCGTGCTCAGTTGAATGCCTGTGGTCGTGTTCTGCTCTCTGAGGTGTTGTCTGAGCTTCGGGCTGAGGAGACCCGTCTCCGTGGTGCTGGTCTTCTTGCGGTTCCATCTGTGCTTGCTACTCGTGGTCCTCCTATGCCGTCTGTTCCCTCGACTCAGCCGCCGCCACCGATACTACCCACTCCTCTAGGTCAGGTTCAGAGTCAGCCCCAACAGTTTCAGGGCCAGAGTCAGCACCAGCAGGCTCGTGGTCAGGGTCGCCGTGGTTCTCTCCGTCACTGCTCTTACTGTAACAAGGATGGCCACACTTGGGCCACCTGTTATACACGGATCCCGATCACGTCGCAGACCAGGCTCGTGGGCAGTCGGCTACTTCTGGATCTTCAGCAGTTGCTCTCTCCAATCAGGACATTATCAGGAGTCTTCGTGGTCTGCTTGCTACATGGGCTCTTCTTCGATGCACCGCTAGTTCTATGATCGATTCTTGAGCATCGTGCACCACCACCTTCTACACAGTCAGGTACGTCCCCATGGTATCTGTATTCTGGAGCTTCTTTTCATATGACCTCTGAGTCTTCTTTTCTGTCCGCTCTTCGCTCTCTCCCTTCTCCTGTCCGTGTTTTTACAGCTGATGGTACATCTCTTCCTGTTTCTAGTCGGGGAACCCTTTCTACTTCTTCCTTTTCTGTTCCTGATATTTCTCATGTCCCTCTTCTTAAGATGAATACATTATCCGCTAGCCACCATCGACTGGTTGTCGTGTCATTCTTGATGCTGATTCTTGTGTTGTCCAAGACCGTCGCACGCAGGCCCTGGTTGGAGCTGGCCCTCGCGGACGTGATTCTTCAGGACTTTGGGAGTTAGACTGGCTTCGTGTTCCTTCCGCTGCCACTTCATCTGCCAGTTCTTCTCCGATCGTCGCCTCTGCTACCAGCTCCTTTCAGCAGTGGCATCATCGTCTTGGTCACCTTTGTGACTCTCGCCTGTCGTCATTAGTTCATCGTGGTCTTACGGGTGCAATCGAGATGGGTCTTTGCATTGTCGGCTGTAGGTTGGGTAAAGAGATTCAGCTTCCCTATCCTACTAGCGTGTCTCAGTATCTCAAATGACCTTTTGATTTAGTTCATTCCGATGTTTGGGGTCCGCCCTTTCGCTCGAAAGGGGCCATCGCTACTATATTTTATTCATCGATGATTTTTCTGGTACACTTGGTTGTATTTTATGCGCTCTCAGTAAAGTACTCTCCATATATCAGCGTTTTGCGACCATGGTCCGTACTCAGATTCTACCCCATTCGTGTGTTTCGTCCGATTCTCACGTGAGTATATCTCCCAGACGTTGTGAGGTGTTCTTGCTGAGTAGGGCACCCTTGCTCAGTTCTCCTGTCCTGGCGCACATATGCCCAGAATGGCGTTGCTGAGCGTAAGCATCGCCATCTTCTTGAGACCACTCGTGCCATGATGATCGCTTCTTCTCTCCCGCCGCATTGGCCGAGGTCAAGCCACGTCGGCTTACCTCATCAATATTCAGCCTTCGCCGCCTTGCGGTGGTATCCTCTTAGGCGCTTATCCGACAGTCTCCAGACTACTCCATGCTTCGCTTGTTTGGTTGTGTTTGCTATGTTCTCCTTGCTCCTTGCGAACTCACCAAACTGACCGCTCAGTCCGTTGAGTGTGTCTTCCTTGGATACAGTGATGAGTATAAGGGCTATCGTTGTTGGGACCATGTTGGTCGTCGGATGCGTATCTCTCGTGATGTTACTTTTGATGAGACGTGTCCTTTCTATCCTCGTCCCACCGCTGGTACTTACTCGGTGGAAGATATCTATTTTCTTCTCTTTCCTGATACACCTCCTTCTACTCCTATTGTGTCTTCTTCAGGATCTCCTCCCCCTGATGTCTCTTCTTCGACATCGTCCTCCTCTGCTCCGTCTAGTTCTCCTAGTTCTCCTCGTTCTCCAGAGTCTTCCTCTGCCATTCCTTCTTCTTCATCGTCGTCTCCTGAGTCGTCTTCCTCTGATGAGCTTCCCTCTACTCGTCCTGTTCGTCAGCGTCATGCCCCCAACCGTTACTCTCCTAGTCAGTATGGTCTTTCTGTTGCCTCCGAGCCGACTTCTTATCGGGATGTTGAGCATCATCCTGAATGGCAGCTGGCCATGGCTGAGGAGATTGCTGTGCTTGAGCGCATTGGGACCTGGGATATTGTTTCTCCCCCTCCCGGTGTTCGTCCTATCACGTGTAAGTGGGTCTATAAGGTTAAGATCTGATCTGATATATCTCTTGAGCGCTATAAAGCGCGTCTTGTGGCTCGTGGTTTTCAACAGGAGCATGCTCGTGACTATGATGAGACCTTTGCTCCTGTGGCTCATATGACCATCATGCGTTTCTTCTTTGTTGCTTCGCGTCATCGGTGCGTGTCCCGACTTGATGTTCAGAACGCCTTTCTCAATGGTGAGTTGAGTGAGGAGGTTTATATGAAGCCTCTTCCTGGGTATTCTGTTCCCGAGGGGATGGTTTGTCGCTTTGACGTTCTATTTATGGCCTCAAACAGGCCCCTCGTGTCTGGTTTGAGCGTTTTGCTTCTGTAGTGACTGCTGCTGGTTTCTCCCCTAGTGCTCATGATTCAACGCTGTTTGTTCACACTTCTCCTCGTGGACGCACTCTTCTTCGTCTCTATGTTGATGATATGATCATTACTGGTGATGATTCTGAGTATATCGCCTTTGTTAAGGCTCGTCTTCGTGATCAATTTCTTATGACTGATCTTGGTCCTCTTTGATACTTTCTTGGGATTGAGGTTTCCTCCACTTCTGATGGCTTTTACATCTCTCAGGAAAAGTATATTCAAGATATTCTTGCTCATGCGGCTCTTGGGGATGAGCGCACTGTTGAGACCCCTATGGAGCTTAATGTTAAGCTTCAACCTACCGACGGCGATCCTCTTCCTGATCCGACGCGTTACCGTCATCTTGTTGGGAGTCTTGTTTATCTTGATGTCACTCGTCCTGACATCTCTTATCCTGTTCATATTCTGAGTCAGTTTGTTTCTGCTCCTACCACTCTTCACTATAGTCATCTTCTCCGTGTTCTTCGTTATCTTCGTGGTACGATCACTCGTCGCCTTTTCTTTCCTCGTTCCAGCACCCTCCAGCTCCAGTGCTATTCGGACGCTACGTGGGCGAGTGATCCTTCGGATCGCCGTTCACTTTCTTCTTATTGTGTGTTTCTTGGTGGTTCGCTCATTGCTTGGAAGACGAAGAAACAGACAGCGGTTTCCCGTTTGAGTGTTGAGGCTGAGTTGCGTGCTATGACCTTATTGACTGCTGACGTGACCTGGTTACGGTGGTTACTTGCGGATTTTGGGGTCTCTATTACCACACCCACTCTGGTTTGATAGTACATGTGCTATTAGTGTTGCACGTGATCCGGTCAAGCATGAGCTTACCAAGCATATTGGTGTTAATGATTTCTATACACGTGCTCAGGTTGTTGCGCTTCAGTATGTGCCTTCAGATTTATAGTTGTCGGATTTATTTATGAAGGCACAAACCAGAGCGCATCATAATTTCTTACTCTCCAAACTCAGTGTTGTGAATCTACCATGAGTTTGAGGGGGGTTTGTTGGAATTATGCCCTAGAGGCAATAATAAAGATGTTATTATTATAATTCTTGTTCATGATAAAGTTTATATTCCATGCTAGAATTGTATTAAGCGGAAACTTTGATACTTGTGTGGTTTATGAACAACACCGTGTCCCTAGTATGCCTCTATGGACTAGCTCATTGATTAATGATGGTTAAGGTTTCCTAACCATAGACATGAGTTGTCGATTAATAATGAGATCATGTCATTGGGAGAATGATATGATGGATAGACCCAAATCAAGAAGAGCAATTAGATCGTGTCATAGTGTTCATCTTTGCGAAGCTTTTTCTTATGTCAAATATTGTATTCCTTAGACCATGAGATAATGCAACTCCCTGGTATCGGAAGAAAGCTTTGAGGTCATCAAAGGTCATCCTATGAGAGGGTGATCATAAAGGTGTCTCTCAGGTGATCGGAAAGTACTTGTTGGGTTGTATGTATCGAGATGGGATTTGTCCCTCCCAAGTCAGAGAGATATACTTCGGGCCCACTTGGTAATCGATATCAACACCGATTGCAAGCACATGGTTAAGGAGTTAATCACAAAGTGATATAGGATTACAGAATGAGTAAAGTACTTGTTGTGAACGAGATTGAACTAGGTATGCCGATACCAACGATCGAATCTCGGGCAAGTAAAATATCGCGTGACGAAGGGAATATAAATATGGGATTAATTGAATCCTGGCATCGTGGTTCATCCGATATGATCATCGATGAATATGTGGGAGTCAATATGGGTTTCGATCCGTTGTTGATTATTGATAGAAGATCATGTCTGCATATTCTCGAACCCGTAGGGTCACACACTTAACGTGCCTCGACGCTAGGATAGAATGGATAATTGGTTTATGAGTTTTTGTTCGGAGTATCGGATGAGATCCAGGACATCACGAGAGGTTCCGGAATGGTCCGGAGAATAATATTCATATAAAGGAAAGCAGTTTTTGGATTGTACCGGAAGGTTCTAGAAGCTTCTGGAGTGGGACCAACGTGGCCCTACTTGTCGGAGGGGGCGTGGGCCTACGAGGGAGTTCCCTGGCCGCATTGGGCCAGGGGCACAAGGCCCCATAGGCCCAGCCGGCCAAAACCCTAGGGGAAACCCTAGGGGACCTTCTAGAAGGAGGGGGAAAACTTGCCCCCCACTCCAACCCTTGGGGCCGCCGCCCTAGGGCTTGGAGGAGGGGCCAAGGGGGACGGCCAGCCCTCTATATAAAGAGGGCAGGGGCGCACCCTCCTCCCTCACCCCAAACCCTAGCCGCCATACTGCTGCCCTCCTCTCTCTCTCTCTCTCTCTCTCTCTCTCTCTCTCTCTCTCTCTCTCTCTCCCGACTACGCGTAGGCGAATTCCTGCCGCAGAAACTCTCCACCTTTGCACCATGCTGTCGTGATGTAGATCCAATCTATCTCTCCACCCCACTTGCTGGACCTAGGAAGGAGGAGACGTCGCGGTGTTGTACGTGTGCATCTCTCGGAGGCGTCGCCACTTGCGGCGTTGGATCGGATCGGATCGCGAGGAGGAGAAGGCTAGTTCGACTACATCACCCACGCTCGCTGAACGTCATTGTCTTGATTTCTTCAAGGGTATGAAGATCTCATATATCCCTCTTGTTGATTGCATCTCCTAGATTAGATCTTGGCTTTCCGTTCGCATCCGTAGAATTTTTTTGATTTACTATGCTGCGAAACCCTTCAGTGATATCAGAGCTAGATCTATGCGTAGATGTGTTTCACGAGTAGAACGCAACATGCTTGTTGCGGGCGTTGATGTTTTCTGTTGTAAGCCTCTTGTTGTGTACTTCTTATGACGCGGGATAGTGAGATCGAAGCGGTCCAGACCAACTTTACGCGACCTCGTTCGCGAGTCCGGGTCCGCACTTGACGTGTGGCTTGTTCCACACATGCGGCTGATGGATGCCAGTTTCTCTCACTATAGTTGTCATGGGATTTACACCGGATGTTGGCAACCATAATATCACCGTTGTGGCTTTCCATAGGTAAGAATTGTTCTTAGCTTGTTACTCCCATAAGCCACGTAAAACATGCGACAACAAAGTAGAGGCGTCTAACTTGTTTTTGCAGGGAGTGTTTCTGTGATATGGTATGGCCCAAGATATGATGTGTATGGTGTATAAAATGATCATGTTTTGTAATATTTCACGACTTGCATGTCGATGAGTACACAACCGGCAGGAGCCATATGGTTGTCTTTATAATTGTGTATGACCTATGTGTCAACTTCTTATATGCCATGTAATAGCTTTACTTTATCGCTAAGTAGTTAGCAATTGTTGTAGTTTCTATTCGTGGTGAAGGCAATCATGGTGGAGTGATGGAGATCATGCTGGCACGCACAAGTTGGAGATCATTGCGCAAAGATTAGCTATACCATGTCACATAAAATTATATGCATGTGATGTTTATCCTTTTATGTATCTTATTATACTTAGATCGCGACGGTAGCATTATAAGATGATTCCTCACTTAAAGTTCAAGATAAAATTGTGTTCTCCCCATGTATGCACCGTTGCGAAAGTTCGTCGTGTTTAAGCACCTCGTGATGATCGGGTGCTATAAACTCTACGTTCACATACAATGGGTGCAAGCCAGTTTTGCACACGCGGAAATACTTGGGTTTGACTTGACGAGCCTAGCATGTACAGACATGGCCTCGGAACACACGAACCGAAAGGTTAAGCATGAGTCATATGAATAATATGATCGACACTTTGTTGTACACCATTGAAACCACATCTCTTCTCGTGAAGATCGGATTAGGTGTGGTAAATTTGGATCATGTTCACTAAACAACTTGAGGGATGTTGAATTTAGTGGGAGTTCATCTAGTGATTTGATTAAGTTGAACTAGTTATCATGAACATAGTCTAAATTGTACTTGCAAATTTTGTAGATCAAATGGCTAAGTCCAACTTCAACATTTTTGCTGAGAAAGAAAAGCTTAAGAACAATGGGTCTAACTTCACCAACGGTTCCATGTCTGAGAATCATTCTGTTGGCGGACAAAGGACTATGTCCTTGAAAGCGCTAGGTGACGCCTACTGCTATAGATGCTGGTACCGATGAAAAAGTTGTTTATCAGTCACGCAAAGATGATTATGGTGTGATTAAGAGCACCATGTTGTTTGCTATGGAATCGGACCTTCAAAATCATTTTGAGGAGTTCGCTGGGCCCTTTGAGATTCTTGAGGAACTGAAAACCATGTTTGACTCAGGCCGCTCGAGAGATATGAGATCTCGAGAAATTCTTTAAGCGCAAGATGGAGGAAGGAGTTCCGTTAGTGAGCACGCCATTAAGATGTCGGGCTACACTCAACATCTTGAGCAAGCTGGGCAAGATTCCGAAGAGCTCAAGATTGAAAGGATTGCAATCACTCCTCCTAGATACAAAGGTTTTGTAGTTACTCACAATCGATTGGTTCCAGATATGATCTTTGAGCTCTTCGCTAAGCTGAAGCTGGAGGTGGACATCAAGAAATATAATCATGTGTTGATGGTCAACAAGCCCCTAGCTTTAAGAAAGGTAAGGGTGCAAAGAAATCCTTCAAGAAAGGCGGCAAGCGTGTTGCCCTCGAGAGAAGAAGCTCAAGTCGGACCTAAGCGGACCAGTGCTTCTATTGCAGGACAAGGGTCCTTTGGGCATGTTGTCCAAAGTACTTAGCGGACAAGAAGGCTGGCACCATTAAAGGTATATTTGATATACATGTTATTGATGTTTACCTTACTAGCGCTCGTTGTAGTGCCTGGGTATTTGATACTGGTTCAGTTGCTAATATTTATAACTCGAAACAGGAGCTACGGAATAGACGGCGGCTAGCAAGGGATGAGGTGACGATGCGTGTTGGCAACAGATCAAGAGTTGATGTGATGGTCGTCGGCACGCTCTCCTTAGTTTTACCTTCAGGATTAGTTTTAAACCTTAATAAATGTTATTATGTGCTTGCTTTGAGCATGAACATGATATCTGGATCGTGTTTATTGCAAGACGGTTATTCATTTAAATCGGAGAATAATGGTTGTTCTATTTATATGAGTAACATATTTTATGGTCATGCACCTGCTATGAATGGTTTATTTCTTCTGAATCTCGAAAGCAATGAAACACACATCCATAACATTGAGGCTAAGAGATGCAAGGTAGATAATGATAATACGACTTATTTGTGGCACTGCCGTCTAGGTCATATTGGTGTAAAACGCATGAAGAAACTCCATTCTGATGGACTTTTGGAGTCTCTTGATTTTGAATCATTTGACACGTGCGAGACATGCCTCATGGGCAAGATGATCAAAACCCTGTTCTCCGGAATAATGGAGTGAGCAACGGACTTGTTGGAAATCATACATACCGATGTATGCGGACCAATGAGTGTTTCGACGCGCGGTGGATATCGCTATTTTCTCACTTTTACTGATGACTTAAGTAGATATGGGTATATCTATTTAATGAAACATACATCTGAAACGTTTGAAAAGTTCAAAGAATTTCAGAATGAAGTGGAAAACCATCGTAACAGGAAAATTAAATTTCTACGATCCGATCGTGGAGGTGAATATTTGACTTATGATTTTCTCACGCGTCTTAAAGCAAGCGGAATCGTTTCGCAACTCACGCCACCCGGAACACCACAGCGCAATGGTGTGTCTGAACGCCGGAATCGAACTCTATGAGATATGGTGCGATCAATGATGTCTCTTACAGATTTGTCGTTATCATTTTGGGGTTATGCATTAGAAACCGCTGCATTCACTTTAAATAGGGCACCATCTAAATCCGTTAAGACGACACCGTATGAACTATGGTTTGGTGCTAAACCTAAGTTGTCGTTTCTTAAAGTTTGGGGATGCGAAGCTTACGTCAAGAAGTTGATGCCGGACAAGCTCGAACCCAAAGCGGAGAAATGCGTCTTCATAGGATACCCTAAGAAAACTATTGGGTATACCTTCTATCACAGATCCGAAGGCAAAGTGTTTGTTGCAAAGAACGGATCCTTTATGGAGAAGAAGTTTCTCTCGAAAGAAGTGAGTGAGAGGAAAGTAGAGCTAGATGAGGTTATTGAACCTTCTCTTGAGTTGGAGAGTAGCGCAGCACCTGAAATTGTTCAAGTGCCGTCTACACCAACAATAGAGGAAGCTAATGACGAGGATCATGAAGCTTGACGATCTTTCTTCGAGCGTCGCGGTCGACAAGGTCACGTGCCCTCTCACAGGTGGTACGGCAACCTGTCTTAAGCTGTCTTGTTGGTAGACAACGGTGAACCGCGAACTATGAGGAAGCAATGATGAGCCGGACTACGAGAAATGGCTAGATGCCATGAAATCCGAATTGGGATCCATGAGCGAAAACCAAGTATGAACTTTGGTGGACCCTCCTAGCGACCGAAAGGCCGTTGAGTGCAAATGGATTTTCAAGAAGAAAACGGACGCGGATGGTAATGTTACTGTCCATAAAGCTCGACTTGTCGCGAAAGGTTTTCGACAAGTTCAAGGTGTTGACTATGATGAGACTTTCTCTCCCGTAGCGATGTTTAATTCCATTCGGATTTTATTAGCAATTGCTACGTTTCATGATTATGAAATATGGCAGATGGATGTCAAGACTGCGTTCCTCAATGGAAACATTGATGAAGAGTTGTATATGATGCAGCCCGAAGGTTTTGTCGATCCTAAGTATGCTGATAAGGTGTGCAAACTTCAGCGTTCCATTTATGGACTGAAGCAAGCATCTCGGAGTTGGAACCTTCGTTTTGATCAAGTGATCAAGAGCTTTGGATTTGTTCCAAATTGCTACGAAGCTTGTATCTACAAGAAAGTGAGTGGGAGCTCAGTGACATTTTTAGTACTATATGTGGATGACATATTGATTATTGGAAATGACATTGATATGCTTAACGATGTGAAGAGTTATTTGAAAAAATGTTTTTCAATGAAAGACCTAGGAGAAGCTGCTTATATATTAGGCATCAAAATCTATAGAGATAGACAAAGACGCCTAATAGCTTTAAGCCAAAGTACATACCTAGAAAAGTTAAAAGGTTGAATGGATAAGGCAAAGAAAGGTTCGGTGCCCATGTTGTCGGTAAGATATTGAGCAAGGCTCGATGTAAAACCACGGTAAATGATAGAGAAACTATGAGCAAAGTGTCATATGCCTCGGCCATAGGTTCGATCATGTATGCCATGCTGTGTACTAGACCGGATGTGTCCAATGCTCTTAGTTTGACGAGCAGATACCAAAGTGATCCAGGAGTGGAACACTGGACAGCCGTAAAGAACATCCTAAAGTATTTAAATAGGACTAAAGAAATGTTCTTGGTCTATGGAGGTGATGAGAAGCTCGTCGTAAAAGGTTACATCGACGCTAGTTTTGACACCGAGAAGGATGATTCTAAATCTCAGACATGATACGTTTATATTTTGAATGGAGGAGCTGCGAGCTGGAGAAGCTGCAAGCAAAGCATGATCACGGGATCTACAGTAGAAGTGGAATACATGGCTGCTGCAGAAGCGTCAAGTGAAGGAGTTTGGATCAGGAACTTCATCACTGAGCTTGGTGTGGTTCCAAGTGTCTTGGACCCACTGGAGATATTGTGTGACAACACTGGCGCCATAGCACTGGCTAAGGAACCAAGATATCATCCAAAGACCAAGCACATCAACCGCAAGTTTCATACAATTCGAGATTATATAACAGATGGAGATTTGAAGATTAGCAAAGTACATACGGATCTGAATGTCGCAGATCCGTTGACTAAACCTCTTCCACGAGACAAACATGATCAACACCTTAGTGCCATGGGTGTTATATTGTTGCCAGATGTAAACTAGATTATTGACTCTAGTGCAAGTGGGAGACTGTTGGAATTATGCCCTAGAGGCAATAATAAAGATGTTATTATTATAATTCTTGTTCATGATAAAGTTTATATTCCATGCTAGAATTTTATTAAGTGGAAACTTTGATACTTGTGTGGTTTATGAACAACACCGTGTCCCTAGTACGCCTTTATGGACTAGCTCATTGATTAATGATGGTTAAGGTTTCCTAACCATAGACATGAGTTGTCGATTAATAATGAGATCATGTCATTGGGAGAATGATATGATGGACAGACCCAAATCAAGCAGAGCAATTAGATCGTGTCATAGTGTTCATCTTTGCGAAGCTTTTTCTTATGTCAAATATTGTATTCCTTAGACCATGAGATAATGCAACTCCCTGGTATCGGAAGAAAGCTTTGAGGTCATCAAACGTCATCCTATGAGAGGGTGATCATAAAGGTGTCTCTCAGGTGATCCGAAAGTACTTGTTGGGTTGTATGTATCGAGATGGGATTTGTCCCTCCCAAGTCGGAGAGATATACTTCGGGCCCACTTGGTAATCGATATCAACACCGCTTGCAAGCACGTGGTTAAGGAGTTAATCACAAAGTGATATCGGATTACGGAATGAGTAAAGTACTTGCTGTGAACGAGATTGAACTAGGTATGCCGATACCAATGATCGAATCTCGGGCAAGTAAAATATCGCGTGACGAAGGGAATATAAATATGGGATTAATTGAATCTTGGCATCGTGGTTCATCCGATATGATCATCGATGAATATGTGGGAGTCAATATGGGTTTCCAGATTCCGTTGTTGATTATTGATAGAAGATCATGTCTGCATATTCTCGAACCCGTAGGGTCACACACTTAACGTGCCTCGACGCTAGGATAGAATGGATAATTGGTTATTGAGTTTTTGTTCAGAGTCTCGGATGAGATCCAGGACATCACTAGAGGTTCCAGAATGGTCCGGAGAATAAGATTCATATAAAGGAAAGCAGTTTTTGGATTTCGGAATGTTCGGTATTGTACCGGAAGGTTCTAGAAGCTTTCGGAGTGGGACCAATGTGGACCCACTTGTCGGAGGGGGAGTGGGCCTACGAGGGAGTGCCCTGGCCGCATTGGGCCAGGGGCACAAGGCCCCATAGGCCCAGCCGGCCAAAACCCTAGGGGACCTTCTAGAAGGAGGTGGAAAACTTGCCCCCCACTCCAACCCTTGGCGCCGCCACCCTAGGGCTTGGAGGAAGGGCCAAGGGGCCGGCCAGCCCTCTATATAAAGAGGACAAGTGCGCACCCTCCTGAAGGGAATATGCCCTGAGAGGCAATAATAAAGTGTTTATTATGTGTATTCCAAGTATATGATAGATGTTTATTTTGCATGCTATAATTGTATTCATACGGAAACATTAATACATGTGTGTTTAATAAACAAACAGAAAGTTACTAGTTATGCCTCTCTCATAAACTAGCTCGTTGATTAACATGATGATCAAGGTTTCCTGATCATGGACATTGGATGTTGTTAATAACGGGATCACAACATTAGTGTAATGGTGTGATGAACATTCATCCGAAGTATAGCATTACGATCAAAGTCATTGAGTTTATATTGCTATAACAACTTACGAAGTGATCCTAATCCTTAGACCATGAGATCATGTCAATCACTAACAGGAAGAGTTTCTTGATAACATCAAACGTCACACCGTAACGGGTGATTATAAAGATTGATTCGAACTAACAAAGCGTTATGTTGAGGCTCATGGATCGAGAGTGGAATTTGTTCATCCCGATGGCGGATAGATATACTGGGCCCTCTCGGTGATATCACATTGATTAGCTTGCAAGCAAGTGATTTGATCACTAGAATGTTATATCACGGAAGCGAGAAAAGAGTGCATGTCGATGTAGATAAAACTAGGTATGGAGATACCGATGATCGAATCTCGGACATGTAATATATCGTGAAACAAAGGGATTAAGATACTAGCGTAAAGGTTAAGCGATCACAAGAAAGTCATCGTTGAATGTGTGGGAGTCGGTATGGGTCTCAGATCCCGCTCGATTATTGATCCGAGAGGGTCTCGATCATGTCCGCATTATTCACGAACCGTAGGGTGACACACTTAAGAGACAGACATCCAATTGGAGCAAAAGTTTCATGCCGAAAGAATAAACAAGCGCAGGAATTTATTTCACTAGATACCAAAACAGTTTTGGGTGAAATTGCATAAAGTGGTTATGCATGTGAAATAGAATTCTAGCAAGGGTTATTGTGAATGTTTGTCATTAAAGTAATTGACAAAATTCTGAATAAAATAAAAGAGTTTTATTTAATGAGAGTTTGCATTAAATTTGGTGGAAATTTAATGGGAATTTGAGTGGATTTTTGAGTGGAGAAAATTGAAGGGCCATTTTGTGAGTGGAGTGTCCACCCACATGAATGAAGGAGGGAGGGCAGCCCCATGGCGTGCCACCCCTTGGGTGCCCCCCTCCTCCTATAAAAGGAGCCCTCCTATCACTTGTCTCTCACACCTCCTCGTGAAGGATCTTTCTCCCCCTCTAGAATTTATCCCCCATGGTCTCGAACTAGCGAAATAAATGTTCCCGGTGGCTATTCGGCAAGAAAGAGTTGTGATTCCGCTGCATCGCTGGAGCGAGGAGGCGGAGGTTGCTCGGTGCCTCGAACGTGTGTGCGAGCACGGATGCGCTAGCGATTTTGGCGCTAGGACTTCCTCTCGATCTTGAGATCGGCAAGAGATCGTCTACATCAACCACGAGTTGAACTCGTTAAGCTTTGTCGGTCTTCAAGGGTATGTTCTCTACGGATATACATCCGCCCGTTGTTTGTATCTAATAGATATATCTTGGTACATAGTTCACATCGTAGGAAATTTTTTGTTTTCTATGCTGCGAACCCTACACCTCCTCCCTCACCCCAAACCCTAGCCGCCATACTGCTGCCCTCCTCTCTCTCTCTCTCTCTCTCTCTCTCTCTCTCTCTCTCTCCCGACTGTGCGTAGGCGAAGCCCTGCCGCAGAAACTCTCCACCTTTGCACCACGCCGTCGTGCTGTAGATCCAACCTATCTCTCCACCCCACTTGCTGGACCGAGGAAGGAGGATACGTCACGGTGCCTTACGTGTGCATCTCTCGGAGGCGTCGCCACTTGCGGCGTTGGATCGGATCGGATCGCGAGGAGGAGAAGGCTAGTTCGACTACATCACCCACGTTCTGTTGACCGTTTCCGCTGTGCGATTTCTTCAAGGGTATGAAGATCTCATCTATCCCTCTCGTTGATTGCATCTCCTAGATTAGATCTTGGCTTTTCGTTCGCATCCATAGAATTTTTTTGATTTACTATGCTGCGAAACCCTTCAGGGGTGTTAGATGTATATATTTGTATATTATAGTTTCCATATGTTGAAACTTCGCATATTCTTGCGTGTCATGTCTTATATATTGTGGCCTCTACTGGAGAATATAAGTTGCCTATTCCTAACATCATGGAGACGGGGTCCAGTGTGAGAGTTGAAAGGAATTGGTTCGCAGTCATCATCAGCTCCTTTTTTAGTCCTTATAACCAGATTGAAGTGGTAGTATAACCTCCTGGAGTAGCCATTTCCCTCATGAATTGGTTCGCAGTGCACAACCTTTACGAGCTCATACGCGAGATCCTAAATTGCGAGGCAGGAATTGTGTCAACAATTGCAATATTGGATGGGATATGCAGTAACAGAAGAGAGGATGAGGACAGAGCAAACCCCGGAAAGAGCATTGTCCTCGTTGTATCTGTCCAGCAACGCTCGAACCAGCTCGACCTCAGGCCTAAGGTTCTTCATGAAAGACAAGGCCTCCGCGGAATTCTTCCTTAAGCCGTTAGGCCAGTAGAGGGCACGGCGTATCCCGATTTCCATCCCGGAGAGCCCCTTCATGCACCTGCACATTGTCCAGATCAGAAATATGAACAACATAGGGTACGATAATGGGATGGAAATCTGACATCATTTTGCACTGTTGAGCGTGTCGAGAGTCGATTGCGTGCTGAGCTTCCTCCAAGCTCTGAAATGGCCCCGTCAGAGCAGGATATGTGTGGAAATATCCCCTGGCATCAGCCCTAACGTAGTACATGAAACTCAGGCGCGTAGGCCTGAGTGAATAGATGGGTGGAGAACGGCGGCATGATGGCGGAGAGGAGTCGGTGGTGTCGTGATTCACTGCCCGGTCCGTGTCCTCACACCTGAGAGTAGAAAATAAACAGTAGAGCCATTACAAGACAGATTACATCATGCAGTACTAGTAGTACAAAATAGTGAGCGGCCCTTAATCGATTTCACATTAATCAAACCCTGAGCAAGTAAGCTTTGCTCAGGACCATAGCCACTCAAGAAAAGAACACATCGCCGCGAGTAACAAAGAAAATCTAGATAGCTCTCTATTGGATATACAATCCTCAAAGAACACTCACGGAGAGAGAAAAGTATGAGTGTTTTTCTGTTTTGCTTTGCTTTGCTTTGTATGGAAAAAAAAACATGTACAATTTGATCTAAGGTTACGCCACAAGAGGTCGATCGTGAGTGGGAGGTAGTACGGCGGTGGCCGGGCGGCTTCCCTGAGACATGTGCGGCGAGTCGTATCTAGATCGTCCGTCTCAAACTCGGTACTGTAAGAAATTGATGACGAAACAAAGAGTGGGACAGAGAGACGACGTACGGGAAAGGAGGCGGCGACGACGACGACATGTGGACCTTGCGCGGCGCCCGCTTGGTTGGGAATTGGGATCGATGTGGCAGGCAAACAAAGCCTAGCACGGCCGAGGGCCGACGCTAGGTTGCGCCACGCTCGATCGGACATTAAAATCGGCCGAATCCTATTACATTTGGACTTGCGAACGTTTTGCACAAGGAAACTAGCATCAACCTAGTAGTACGGATTCCTAGGATCATGTGAATTATTTGCAGTCCTTCCCGCTCCCACAATCTCGAACACGACACCTGCCAACAAACATCTCCTCAGCATCTCATGCCTTTCTTTACTGTATGGATTTCTTTTCGGTTTAAACTTGCTGTGATTCACTGAGTATACAAAACGTACGACCATACTGGGGATGATTTGCACATTTGCCACATTTTACATTGGGCTTTAATGACTGAGTTCTTTCCATCGCCAAAGAACTCAAGCCTACTACCAAAGCCCTCGCTCACAATTGCCACCAAAGTAAGTCAAATGCATTTACCGATACGTTGCACAATATAAGTTGCCAGGATTTCTGCATCATATCATTCATTCATGGACACCTAACTTCTGGAGCCAACGGACCTTCTGATTTTACACTCATCATCTGACAAAATTCCGCTGTGCTCAATCCTCCACACAAGGAAATGAACACGTCAATCCATAGTGTGTGTGTGCGTATGCTACAACAGCTCAGCTGCGAAGTAAGAAACAAACAAAATACTGCTTTGCACTAGCGCAAGGACTAGCTCTGTGTAGACGACGCCTTGGGCTTCTTCTTTTTCCTTTTATCTCCGCCAACCGACCTATCTGACCGCGACCGCTTCGACTGCTCCTGCCTGATCTCCATCAGCTTCGCCTTGGCATCTCGGAACGGCGCATCTGATCTCATCGCCAGCAGTTCCTGAAAGATGTAATGGCCAAGAAGTTCAGAGACACGAAAATGCCAAACAAACCTGAAATTAAGGCTCAGTTTCACTAACAGTCAAAAAAGACAGGTGGCATATTACTTTCATATGATCCATCGCGGCAAGATTGAAACCTATTGTATCCTTGCAGTCCTGGAAGGCGAAAGCCAAATAAGGACATGATCAGATTGCTGCAAAGCTGTCTGTTTGTTCAAAATGATGGTTGCAAGTTGTTTACCTTTACTCTACCGTAAAGAATATCCTTCAGTTCGGTCAGTATGGGCCTTGCCGCCGGTGTAGTAGTTAATTGGTTATGATGTGTTTGAAGCAGCACAAGGCAAACCCTACAAATAAGCTCAACCTGCAAGGTTATGGAAAGAGATCAGGAAATTCTGCGGCAGGTTACACACCATGCTTATGCAATATCATGTATAAAGTTGGAAACAATAGAACTTTGTGGCGGGAAATCTGAGGATCAAATTACAAACACAAACAGGAGAAATATCACACTAGGATTAGATATCAAAGTAACAATATCAGTGTACCTTCAATGGAATCAGAGACCACTCCTTCAAGTAAGCCATGAGCTTTAGTGCATCTGAGAATGGCAATGACTGCTCAAGGGGGAAAAGGAAAACACAAATGTGTTATCAGTTAACAGATGATTATATGGAAGAAAAAAAACATCTTTGCTTGGACAATAAATTGACGATCCACAATAATTCGTAAGCACCTCAACTGACATTAAGCAAAAAAAATAAACTGAAGGAAGCATATCATGAAAAATCAAAGCTACAACTCAAAGACATTCAGATGGACTATGAAATGGCCAAAAAAAACTTGTGCATTTGACATGTTCAAGTTCAATTTTGACAAGACAACAAAAACACAGGTGAGTGTAAGGAGATGCTTTCTTACATACAGATCACACAAAGGATTGTTATACTACCTATACATAGGTCTACTTGACAACGAACTACTGTTGAGGATTTAAAAAACTACAAGTCACCATAAATTTGGGCAAGATAAATATAAAAATGGTAATTCATGACAAAATAACAAGAATCTTACCAAAAGGGCTTGTTCCAAGTCATTTGGGCGGACATTTGATAGTGCCTTCAGAACATATTCTGATGGTGACTGCCCTTGCATTATTACGTTAGGCGCAGATTTACTTTCCTCCCCATTGTTTCGCAATTCCTGACAATCCAAAAATATACAGCTGACATTAATTTTCAACTTGGACTCAATGTTTGTTAATGCACTCGAGTACTACCTTCTGTTCATTAAGACGTTTTTCTTCTTCCTCGGCAGTGTCAAGTGCGTCAATAATTGCATCAGTAGCAGTTACTGTCTCTTTTGTTTTCTTACCAGGAACACCCACAGAACCCTCCTCGGGAGCATCATCTTTTTGTCCATATCTATCTTCAACCGCATTGTCTAAATCAGCCTCAAAAGTTTCCTCCAATCTTTTCTCCCTCTCTTCCTGCAGTTTTTGGGTGGATGGGTGAGGGGAATTCGAGAATTAGAAGAAAAAAAACTCTGGCAGGCCACAAGCAAATATTCAACATCGAAACTTCATTCAAGCCGACTGAATTATAGAATACCTCAATGAAAAGGTGTTCTTCAGTGCGATCCCAACGCCGAATAGAGCGATCATGAGAGCCTGTTACAATAAAATCACCACGACTGGCAACCGAAAGGCACCAAACTTCTGCATGGTGTCCTTCAAGTGTTAACAGTAGCTCAAATTTATCAGCATCCCAGTACTTCACAGTACGATCTTTTCCCACACTGAACATATAATGAGTTCTCGGAACAAACTTAACATCCATCACACTGCAAGTTTAAAACATCCCAAAAAACTTGTAAGGGTTCTGCCACTATTCAGAGCATAAAATAATACCAGAAGGCGGGAAAGGACCTGTCTGTGTGGGCAAAGATAGACTTATGGCAGTCACCAAAATCCATACCCCAAATCTTCAGATTTTTGTCTGCAGAACCAGTAACAATAAACTCTCCATCGGATGATATATCCATGCAGAGAACTGGAAGCTTGTGCCCGTAAAGGGAAAGCCAAAACTTTAGTGTGTCTAGAAAGAAGACCTGCAGAAAATATGAAATATCAGGGACAAGCAATGACTGAAGCCATAGACTTGTTTCTAGATTGATATTCTATTGCTACATTTTTGCAGGATGCCAATTGGCATCTAAGGGAAATAATAAGCTGAGTACAACACACTTTACAGATTAGACCAATGCTAACACCTGAAAACTGGCACAAGCATTTGACTAGGCAATTAGTAGTAGTAATTAGCTAGTAGCCATGATAAATCACTTAACAATTCTCTAAATCCGAATTAAAGTTTAGCTGTTCAGGTACAACAATTGACATGGACACCTAGCTAGTACCATGTGTCCCTTATCTTGCTTCTAGCTGGCATAAATGTTGCGCTCCAAATAGTACATACAGCAACAACAAAGTGAACATGGCTATATTTCATCAATGTATCTTGTCAATCATATTTCTTTTCTTTACATTGTCAGAAGAAATAATTGTCAGCAAGACAAACATAAAAAATAGCTATACATGCTTTCTTTCTAACAACTAGTGTTACAAAGTAATACTGCAAAAGAAACGAGGGATTGTGCTCAAATTTATTGGCACACTGAAAAGCAGAAGTCGACAAATATTCACTCATGTCTACCTCGACTTGATACCATGCTCTCAAACTATGAGATATGTGGTCAAAATACATTGATTCTAACAAGTTACATGATGAACTTTGTGTGTGTGGAAGGGTCTGGGTGAGTGCGGGAAGAAGCTCAAGACCATGATCATAACAAGTAACAATACCTTCACTGTGCAGTCCAAAAGAGCAACCGCAATATGCTTCCCAGTTGGACCAATGGCCACTGCAAGGACATCGTCATTCATTTTCAAGGTTTTGACATTGGTTACACTTAGATGCTTTGTATCCTGGAACAAAAGAACAACATTATAAATACTAGCAGATAAAATTTACGCACAATTGCAAATGCAAGAATTTCACCTGACACATTTCTATTCACGAGATGTTTAGCAGGGCTGTGGGATATTGTTCGAAATTCACAAATATTTTGAGAATGCTACACCCCAATGATACAGAAACTACCAATTACCATTGAAATTGATAGAAATAAGAACAAAACCAGCAATAAAAGAATTTATCTTGGCATGGAACTTAATCTTCTATACTTTTATGAAGTTACCCCATTACTTAAGACAGGAGCACCTCCAACTTATTTAGTTCTATAGAAGCCCATAATAACATATCAACAAAAAACAGAGGAAAGAGAAACCCGAATAATGGACAGAATACTCACCGAATCCGATTTCTGCACCAACTGGTATTCCCAGAACTTGACATCGTGATCAGCACTCCCAGTGACAAAACCCCGTGCATTAACAGTTCCATCCTCATCTGGAATGAGTGCAATTGATCGTATAGAACCAGCATGAGCTTCTATTACATCAACTGAGTTCCCACTATTGATATCAATAATCTCCAAGGTACCAGTCTTTGTACCGACAAGGCCATACCGATTCCCAGGAACAAATGCACTGCACAGCCCATATCCAGAGTCAATGGTCCGAAGACAGTCCCCTGAACTAGGATTCCAGATTTTAACAGCATTGTGACTTGTTGACATGAGGAGGTTGTCCTCTGAGTTAAGCGCAAGACTCCTAATGTCAGAACGATGCCCATGTATCTCAACCGAGTACATCTTAGAGACCATCTCGTTATCCACCGAGTATGTCTCAAGCACGTTATTGTTCAGAGATAATGACAAGGTTGCAAGGCAGCCTTTTGGTGGATTGCTTGGAGAAAATGCAACAGAGCAAATTTTCTTGCTGGTCCGCAAAACTTGGAGAAGCTTAAACACATCAGTGACCACAACAGTGGGATCTTGAGCTTTCAAAGGGTCTATAACGGTACCATTCTCTTCCACCGCCACAGCTTTAGCAGAAGCCTTCTCCTTCTTCCTGTGCAGCCGCCTCTTGGCCTTCCGTGTTGCCTCTGCTTCATCAAGAATCCTATAGATATCTGCGGTCTTCCCTGCCACCTGGCACACCACAAGACTGCCATCCTTATTAAACCTGATGGTCTGAACTCTCTCTTTGGTCTGCCTCGGAATCTCGCCAAACAGCTTCAGTGCATCCCATTTGTTCCAATCCTCCCCCTCTTCAGCTGATTGCCTTATCCTAAACACGCGCAGCTCTGGATCGGCTGACCCGGACACCAAAAACTTCTCGCTAGGATCGACATCCATGGACCATATCTCGCTGTGGTGGCCACCTACAATTTGAAGGCAGTGCTGCGTGTCGAGGTCCCAGACCCGCATAAACTTGTCCTTGGAACAGGTCACCAGCTTCTTACCCGAATCCAGGAATACTAAATCGGTTACCTACAGAGGGTAATCTCCAAATTAGCTATTATCGGGCTACTCCAGGGAATGGGGACAGAGAGGCTTGAAAGCACAGCATACCTGATCACGGTGGCCACGGAGTCGGAATAGACCGGCCTGTGCAACAACATCCCACAGGATGACATCGCAGTCCTTACTACCAGAAGCAAGGACAGCGCCTGATGGACTGAAGCGTAGAGCGGAAGCAGCAGAGCGGTGGCCGTGCAGCGTCGCCTCGCAGGCGCCGGTCTCTGCGTCCCACAGTCTGATGCTCCCATCGGCATGGCCACTCGCAATCTGAATAAACCAACATAGCACAGAAATCAAGCCGGGTCAGAACGTGGGAAGTAGCGAAAGAGGGGGAAATTAAGGCAAGGGGAGAGGGGGTCGGCAGCAGTAGTACCGAGGAAGCGGAGGCAGAAGCGGCAGAAGGGGAGGATGCGATGCAGGAGATGGCTAGGGAGGCGGAGGAGGAAGAGGGGGTGAAGGTGGCGGAGGGAAGGCCGCGCTTGAGGTCCCAGGCGGCGAAGCGGTCGAGGGCGGCGGCGAGGAGGCGGCGGCCGGAGGGGTCGTAGACGACGTTGGACTCCGGGGAGGCGACCACGCCGAAAGAGAGCCCCGGCTCGTAGCGGAGGTAGGCCTTCACCATGGCGCCCGGCCGGCGGCGGCGTAGGAGGGTAGAGTGGGTAGTCTGGTTGTGGGGGTTAGGGTTTATTGGGGGCGGGCAGGAGGATAATGTCGGGGGTTTTGAAGGACAACCCTCTTTTTAGGGCGTCTCCGATGTTTAAGGGTGTGTTTGTTTTGTTTTCAAGATTGTCCACCAAATATTTGCTAGTTAAAATTTTGGTTGAACCTTGGCTTGTCCATAAGTTGGTCAATATTGACTAAAAAATTAAACTAGAATTGGTAGTAAAGCATTGGCATGTCAAAAAGTTGACAGCAATCCAAACAAGAGTCAATCTTTTGATCATGATCAAAATATTGGTAGGGTATATTTTGGTCACAGTCCAAAAACACACTAAGTCTCACAAGAAGACCATAAACTGAGATCGACTGTCAATGCTATAACAGATCAGCTCTAATGTTTATGCCTTATTAGCCTTAAAAGGTGGAGGCCATTAAGGAATTATTATTATTTTCTCTCAACCGCTCATCAGCCCTTCACATGAGGCATCGATGAGCTGTGTCAGAAAAAGGCAGTTAAAATGGTTTCCTATTTCTTGTAGATGGGTCTCACCTGTGCGGTCGACCTTAAGCATTTTTTATTTACAACCCACCTTCACAATGTTTAAAATCGTCTAAAATCGACCTTATATGCTTATGGCCAGGCCTTATTTCTACATTAGAGACGTCCTTAAATTTCGTTCATTTGATGCTCTATTGTGTATTGTACGTAGAGAGTAGGATGTAAGCTAAAGTTGTTTTTCAAAACACACCTCTTCAAAGTTTTCTAATACGTTAATGATATTTACAAGACAAAGATTTGAGGTGTGTCGAACACCGTTCGAACTTGCGAGGATAAAATGAACTTACAAGTTTTTGAGCAGGGCCGGCCCTTGTGGGGGACCGGAGGGGCAGCCGCCCCGGGCCCAAAATTTTGGAGGGCCTCCCCAGATATATGTTGCATATATAGGCTATAATAGATCTTAGAAAAGATAAAAAATAGCAATTTTGAGTTTTTTATTGGGCTAGATTGAGCGCTCTACTTTGCTAGACATACACATACGTTTCAAATTTGGAGTCCATCACGGCATCACGTACCTAACCTGCGATTAGATCAGTTATCCTCTTTGATTGTATCATATGAAGGCACGCTGCATCCCGGTTCCTGCCTCAACCTCGACTCAACACTGCACTGTCGATTGTAGGAAGGTCCGCACGCGGAAAACAGCAAGCCGCAACCTATCGGCCGATCGTAGCCTATCGCCCCCTCGCCCTCTGCCTCTGTCTGTGGCCTATCTCTCGTCTCGCTTTGGCAGTTCAGCGTCTATAGGTTTGAATTTTGAATTTATGATCTCAGTCTTCTACAGTCTAACGTTGCCCCTAATTTTTGTTCTAATAGTTGTTCTTCTTTATATTTTTAGTGTAGTTAATTGGTTATGACACCTTATTCCGGTGCTAAGAAAAGTAAAATATAAAGTCTAAAGTTTTCGATGATATACATTTTATAATATATACCTGATACTAAGTTGCTCAATTTGGCGACATAGAAGTACGCGCAAGACCTGTAACCGAAAGAGAGATAGTAGTTATTGCTGAGTAACATAGTAATATTGATCTAGAGGATGATATCGGTACAGAGGAGAACGATGACATCAACGCGGGTAATGATCATGATATCGCATTTGATTCATCTCCTACAAAATTTGCTAGTGTTGATGAGGAACCAATTAGTGGGGTTATTTATGATCCGGCATCGAGAAGTTATTGGACGAGATTGATATTGATTTTATTATCACCGATTTCGCTTCTAGGAATACACGGAGAATTTTTAAAGGTAATATGTAAACATTGTCATTTTTATAAGAATATTGCAAATGGGTATACTTGAAGTATTTATTCTTCATCATTTCATTCTTGTATATTAAAGAAAATAGGAAGGAGGCCCAAAATTTTAGTTTCGCCCCGGGCCCCTGAAATCTCAGGACCGGCCCTGTTTTTGAGTTACGGCAAAACAATATCAATGACATATCCTTTCAAAAAAAATCAATGGCATATTAAATTTCCTAAGTCATTCAACTTTACATTACACCTCCAATAAATAATAATTTATCTGCAATTGGACGGTCATGAGAGTGTGCAATCACGTAACACACATTCACATACCTCTTACTACTAAATTGATCAACCATATTTGTAGATCAACAAAGTAGTGTGATTTTTAATTTTCTGCATTGTGTAGCTAAAGTCAATGTTTTCTCTAACTATAATTTCTCTATGTGAAAAATACTACTATTGAGACATAGACAAAATAAGTAAATATTGTTGTAACCAAGGGCAGTTCTAGCATTCCTTCCTTCACGGGCTAGCCTGTCATCCGCAAATTTCTGTGGCAGTTTGTCTCGGAAAAAGGGCATCTAGATGTCCTTTGCCTAGTCTTCGAAATGTCCATAGATCCGCTACTGCTTTATAACACCTTGCGTTTGAATTACCTTAGAACCGATGCTAAATTGACCACGTACTATGTACTCCCTGTCCATATTAATAGTATCAACTTTATTTAGATTCTTATATTTTTAGTTAAGTATTTAGACTAAATGTATTTATATCTATACAAAGTTAAGGCTATTAATATGAACCGGAGGGAGTACTTAACCATTTGCGGTTCTCGCGGTCATGCAGATTGGTAAACTAGGTTAACCATAGTGCATAGTGTGTGACCAATCATGTACGACATTAGGCCTAAGAAACCAACGTTGTTGCGGTTATGTGAGATGTATTCCTAGTTAAGTATTTAGATTAGATCATTCGTATCTACACAAAGTTAAGGTAATTAATATAAATCGGAGGGAGTGTTTCGAATGGATTGTGAAATGATTTATCTTTTAATGGGATTCATGCCTAGTTTGGCAACAAAAAAATTCTAAAACTGAAGTATACCAATACCATAGTATTCTAGTGGCTAGCAAAGTAATACTTTAGTTTTTCTCTTTTCTTAGTTTTTTTAAGATCCGACTTCTTTTTTAAATACTTCAAAAAAACATAGTTTTAGAGAATACTTCAGTTTTAAATCCATATTATTTGGTTGATCTAAACACCTCAAAGTATTTAATACTTCTATTTTTTTAGAAACCAAAGTATTTACTCAATACTTTAAAAATATTTTAATGCCAAACGGGCCCTCAGACGTTTCAGATAAGAATATTTGAAAATGAAAAAATACGAATCATCAATTGAAATACAGCACAGATAACCCCTCCTTCAGTCACAAGGAAGACAGAGCAGCGTCAACAACCCCATTCCGTCGACTCCCCGCGGTCCTATCCCTCCGAACCCCGCACCAAGATGGCGGCGCCGACTACCTTCTCCGGCGAGGTGTGGGCGGAGCTCCGCCTGGCAGACGCGCGCGACGTGCCCCACATCTACAGCCTCATCCACCAGATGGCGGAGTTCGAGCTCCTCACCGACCTCTTCGCCGCAACCCACGAGCTCCTCACGTCCACGCTCTTCCCCACGCCGCAGCCCGCCCCCTTCACCTCCTTCACCGCCCTCATCCTCGACCTCTCACCATCCCCCGTCCCCGCATCCGCCGACACCGTCGGCTCCCTCCGCCTCGACCTCGCCGCGTCCCCGCTCGCCGACCCGGAGGCCGCCGCGTTCCCCTCCCCGCGGGGCGGCGGGCGCGTCACGGCCGGCTTCGTGATCTGCTTCCCTAACTACTCCACCTTCCTCGCCAAGCCGGGGCTCTACGTGGAGGACATCTTCGTGCGCGCGCCGTGGCGCCGCCACGGGCTCGGCCGGATGATGCTCTCCGCCGTCGCCGGCAGGGCCGCCGAGATCGGGATGGGCCGCGTCGAGTGGTGCGTGCTCGACTGGAACCAGAACGCCATCGACTTCTACGAGCAGATGGGCGCCGAGGTGTTCACCAAGTGGCGCATCTGCCGGCTCACCGGCCCCGCCCTCGACAAGTACAGGGGCACTGGCAGTGGCAATGGCAGCCAGGAGGAGAAGGACGCAGGGAAGGCCGAGTAGGTCAGTAGGAGAGGACAGATCAAGACTACGATGATTGTTGGTAATAAAGGTAGTGGTAGATTTCGCATCCACTTCTCTGGCCTGCTACATTTGGTGATGTATTCCTTGCTACCGATTTAGTGCATCGATCTGTTCTTCATGAAGATGCATTAGGGTGATGATGATGTATCTGGTGTAGGGACCTGTTCTTGCCCTTTGCCTATGTTGTGTTCATCCTTGGGATCATATCTTGAATTGAATCTGAAACTGGAATTGTGCCCCTTTACTGTCATCCTACTCTGCATAGGAGTACATACACATGAACTTGGTGCTGCATTGTTAGTACCACAGCAGGGCTGATAAGAAACACACTCTTGATGCCCAAACACTGAAGGGGTTGAACTTGGTGATGTATTCCTTGCTACTGATTTAGTGCATTGGGGTGAGGTCTGTTGTTGATGTAGGAACTTGTTCTTGCCTATGTCCTTCATCCTTGCTAGTATATAACTTCAGTCGAATCTGAAACTGCAATTATCCCCCTTCAGTCATCCTATTCTGCATAGGAACAGATGGAGCTACTTTGTTAGTGCCAATGCAGCTATACCATAAGCAAACACCACAATTGATGTCCAAACTCTGAAGCGGTTCATCAGAGTCTAACGTTACGTGCAGACGCAATGGGCTTTCCAGTAATGGGTCATCTAATAAGTGACTTCTCTTTGTCTCACTTGTTCGAGGCATTGCTCACAAATCCACTTATAAATATCTTATAAAACTGGAAGTCTAGAGACCACCTTCCAGAAAGGATGTTTATTGATGCATGTGTTGGCCTGTTTGACCCTGTACTTTCATTTGGGACGAACCATTCTGTCCGTGAAGCACGCTATAAGCTTAACCTGTGGCCGCATATCGAGTTTGCAAGTGAAAATATGCTGTGTTCATGTTACATGATCATAAGGACCACATATATCTCTCCTAATGACAAAAAATGGTGATAACATAGGAACATAAGAAGTAGAAAACTCTTGAAACTAGGTCCTAGCGTCGGATGCTTTACTTCTCTGTCGCTTTTTTGTGAAAACTGAAATTGACATCGTGTTTCTGTCAATTGCCATTGTGCAATTTCTTTCCCAGTTCAAGATGTTTCTACAGATTTACTAGGTAATGTTGCGCAAGACCATGTTTGTTTTCTCCTGTAGAAACAAACCTGTATGCTGATGATACATGGACATGGACACATGTGTATGTGAAGTAGTTTCACAAATACTGATGCTGAAGTCTGCCATACAGTCTAATATAAGAGGTTGTTTGAGAGAAATTAAAATAACAGCACAGCAACAGGAAACTGCTTCGATCTGACCATGAATCTGTCTGGTTTGGGGCAACAGTGTATTGCTTTGACAGAAAGAATCCGTATCCAGAGCTTTGATCTGGAGTTTTTTATACGGTCATTCAGTTAAGGGAAACACAAATTGACGAAGGAATACAGGGAACACTGTTATCATCTTTATGACATGAATGAACTAATCGGCAACCACAGGATCAACGTCTAATATATTCTTCAACAATGAAGACCTGAACTCCTGAAGTAATTAACTAATTGTGCGAATATAATAAAGCTTTTAAACTCTGATGAAAGCTTAGGCTAAGGAAAAAAACACATTCAGCAACGATCAACGATGGTCTTGATGGGGCCGATGTTGGGCTCGCCGAAGAGGGAGACGCCCTGGCGCGTCCTGAGCGTGGCGTAGTCGCCGGCCGCGCGGGTCTTGCTCTTGAGGCTGGCCCAGTATTGCGCCACCGCCGGCGCGATCCTCTCCTTGGCGCTCCCCATGAACGTCTTCGTCGGCGCCTGCTCCTTCTCCTCCGGCGTCGTCATCCTGAGCCCCGTGACGGGGGCCTCGCTCGGCGCAATCGCCTTCAGACTGGCCTGCTCCGCCGCCTTCAGCATGGCCGCCTCTGCTCCCTTGTTCTCCATCGCCAGACGCCGGACGGGATTGAGACTGGAAGTTTTTGGTGGAGATCGAAGAGGTCAAGAAGATGAGAGGAGATGCTATGTTAGGGAGAAGAGCTGGCGCGCGTGCGCTTATGAGGAGGTGTTTTCTTGAGAAGGAAGCTCGCGGCTTGAACCAGGGGGCAAGGAACAACAGCGGGAACAGGGATTACAGTTCGTGTGTCAATCCAGTTCAGAAAAAAAAATTGCTCGTTCCAATCCAGTTGAGAGAAACAAATGCAAGTTCAGTCCTAATACGTCTACGTCTCAGGCGACTATTTACCAGTCGACGTGGTAGACTCAATCGAATGGGCGTCGTGGTTTCCACAAACAAGTTAGATGGCTTAATCGAATCTTGGAACCAAAATCCAACGGTGAACAAGATGACTGAGAAATAGCAAAATCGTATATTATTTTTAATAATTCCGTAATTCCAGAGTTTCTTCCATAGTTAACTGGTATCCGCATATTATTATCCGAAGAGAGAAAGAAAGTTCTTTCTTTTCCCCCACTCCAAGTCCAAGTCTGCTGCGACGCCCGTCCCCGGCTTTCTCCCCAAGACAAACAGCGCCTCCCTCGGACCTCCGTCCTACATAAGCAGGCACGGGGCCGCACCTCCTGGCCACCACGACCACCATCGATCTTCTTCTTCTCGACAACAAGTTCTCGATCAACCTCAGGCGAGAGTTTTCGTGCGTGATGGAGAACAAGGGAGCAGCTCCGGCGGCGGCTTCGGCATCGGCGGCACAGGAGAACAAGGAGGCGGCGTCGTGCTTCAAGAGGACGGTGCCCGAGGACGCGACGTTCGTGGAGGCGGCCAAGGAGCAGCTGAAGCAGTTCAAGGAGGCGGACATGGAGGAGCACTGGTCCTGCATCAAGAACAAGGTCCGCTCCGTCTTCGGCGAGCCCAGCACCATCTTCGGCGGGTTCGGCAAGGACGACGGCAGCAAGACGGCCCCGCCCTCCGTCGAGTCCCAGTAGACGACCCCCTAGCTAGTACATCTATCTACTCTATATATATTGCCTACAATGATTCTATTCTGAAGAGCGGGTAATTTTAGTAGGACGGTTAATTTTTATCGCTGCTACGCTAAGTAGTAGTGGAGGTCGGTCTTGAGTTAATTTGAGGAACTGTGTAAACAGCCGTGCGGTGGATGTTTTTTTTGTGGATTTTCAGGCGTTGATTAAATAGTTATATTTGAGTTAATTTTCGTTGTTCTTCACTGTTTTAATACTTGCTATGCTAAGTACAGTTGAGGACAGTCTTTAAGCGGCATCTGAATACCATCACTTCAGTTTGTTGCGCAACAGGAGCATAGAATCTCTGACGATCTTGTTAAGTGCAGTTTCTGCTAAGCACATGTCTGCCAACCTTATTATTAATTATATATGTAGCTGTAAGTGATTATTAATCGAGACATTTCTGCAGTTTTTCGATGTCTTTATATGCAGTGTTTGAATATCTTTGCAGCTCTTGCCATGTTACAGGATGATGTTAGAAGTTCGACGATTTGCCCTAAGCAGTAGGCGTTCGTCTTGCCTAAACTTTGCCTGTGATTTATATATTAGGAAGTGCCTAGATTTAATGCGCATGAGAACTTCTTATATCTAAGTCGTTGATGTCATCCTAATATTTATGCTAATTCTCGGTTACAAACTAGTTGCAACTCATAAGATCTGTACTAATTTTTAGTTGCAACCTAGTTATAACTTATTAAATTCTCAGTCACACCCGAGTTGCAACTCATATGTAACTTCCATTTTACACGAATTACGAGATAAATTGAACGGTGAAAAAACGACTGAGACTTGAGAACTAGCAAATCCTTATATATTATACCCTGTAATTAACCGGGTTTCACCTGTAACACTACTATTTATCCTCCCCTTATTTTTCTTCTCCCTACTCCAAGCTGCCGAAACTCGCATCAGCTCTTGAAAGAAAGCTCTGACCTTACATGTTAACGTAGCATTATACATTGTATTACGGAAAATCTAAGGAGCGACATGTGTGAAAACTTTCAAATCCGGTGGACGCGTGGATGCCACTAGGTGAGAAAACGAATCAAAGTTAGCTAAGAATAAATCAAAAATTTAAAATATTTTATAGATCAAATTATTTGTCTGATTTAGCATCCGTTTTCACTGTTAGGCTAGTCGTAATGAGATTTTCGAAACTAGATATCATGTTGATATGTTTCGATAAAAAAATTAGACCAAAAATTATCCACCCCTAACACATGAGTTATCCATGTCATAATATATAAGTTATCTATTCTATAACGTATAAGTTATTCACTATATAAACGGGTTGGGTCGAGACGTTTTCGCATTTCTCATGTGGATAACTTTTATATCTTTTTGCCTCATGAAACCTTAGTTTCCCATATATTTTAGTTCAATTACTTAAATGTGAGCTACGAGCTAGTTTAATTGGAATGCAGTAGCTTAAATGTTAGGGTCCGAGACTTTGTCACCGTTGACGAGCAATGAAGGCTCGGCATCCTAACAACTTTCGAGACTTCCTCACCCGTATACCGCGATAGCGGCGATCGACAATAATGATGAGCCATTATACTACTGGTTACGCGTTATGTTTGTTCATTACAACTTAAGGTGATGTGTGGGTGGGTCATAAGACCCTATTTATTATATTATCGTATGCAAAAGGAAATTAGATTTAATTCTTTAAAAAATTATGCTTGATATTTGACGCGATAGCCGTTCGAGGTTGAATCGTCCGTACGCCGCTCGTAGCGATCGGTAATGAAGCCGAGCCGCTAGAATAACTTTTATATTATATCTGTAGTTAATGTTTTTTTGTGGTGGATAACTTACATCCCATTATGGGATGCGTAACTTACATGCTAAAGCATGGATAACTCTAGTATAACTGGTGGTTAATTATTATACAATGTCATAGATAACTTTTCTTTATATTCGTGGACAATTTTATGACAATATTTTTTAAGTCATAATTATCTCCCTTTTAGTTAATTAAGTGTGTGATTGACTTATTTGATTTGAATACAGTAGCCTAGTTTTTAGGACAGCGTGACTCGTCGACGTCGACTCGGTGAAAACAAATTCTAAATTAGATAAGTTTATATTTATGTTTTTTATACGCGTACAAAAACTTAAACACGCAACTTGTTTGTAGGATGAATAACATATGTGTTACCTAGTGGGTAAGTTACCTGGGTAACTTACATGGGTGGATAACTTTTACGCCAGAAAAAAATTATCAAAACATATCAACATAGGATCTACTTTCGAAGATCTTGTCACGACTAGTCCAATAATGAAAACGTATCATAAATCGGATAAACGATTCGAACTACAAACCATTTTGAATTTTTAGCTCGTATTTAATTTCAATAACATCATCTATTTTGTCTTTTATGATTAACACTAAATCAACTTTCTATTTTTGTCATACACGCGCGAGGGCACGCTTATATACAGATGGTGCTACCGTCCGCCGGAATTTGTAATCCTCAGACCGTTCTAAACGTAGCACCATCCTTGTATTATTACTCTTTCTACCATTAGGATATAGATTTGTTAATATGATATAAGATCAAACCCTCCGGCATAGAAGGCGACACGTGTCCAAAAATCCACCATAATCCAACAATTGCTTCGACAGGTTCTTCAACAAAAACTTTCACGGCGAGAATTCACACGAGGCTAGCATTATGAGAACTCTTTTATAAAGTTGACTGCATGTGAAGGAGTGAAATCCACCGATGACCCACAAGTATAGGGGGTGTATCGTAGTACTTTCGATAAATAGGAGTGTCGATCCCAACAAGAAGCATAAAGTGTTGACTAGTGGTATGGAGCAGCAAAAATCTTTGTAAATACTTAGCAAAAGGATTTTTAGGGGTTTTCTAATAAAGCAAAAAAATAAAGTGCAAGTAAACAAAACAACAAACAATTGCAACAAGTGGCCCAATCCTTTATTAGCAAAGGACAAGCCGGTGGACATATTAATGAGGACCAAACGTTCTCGAGGACACATGAGAATTCTGTCAAGTGCTTTCGCTTCAAATAGCTGAGTAGTCTTCTTTAGTTTTGTAAGTGTTGTGTGGGTGAACCTGTGCTAATGTACCAATCTTACTTGGACTAATACATACTTGTGATTAAACCCCTTGCAAGCATCCGCAACTACAAGAAAGCAATTAATGTATAAACCTAACCATAGCCTTAAACTCTGATATTCTACGCTCCCTTATGGAAATGTGTCCTAACGGGGGTTCAGGTTTCTATCACTCCGGCAACCCCACAATTAGTAGCAAAATACACAATGCATTCCCCTAGGCCCATAAATGGTGAAGTATCATGTAGTCGACGTTCACATGACACCACTAAAAGAATAGCACCACAACTTAAATACTAAACAATTGAATAATAACTCAACACAAATTCACTAATAACAACATGACTTCTCCCATGTCCTCAAGAACTAAATGAACTACTCACAAGACATCATATGGATCAAGACAAAGATGATATGGTGATGGATAACAATCTGAACATAAACAATAATCCAATGGTTCCACTCACAAGCATCAACTACAATAGTAATAAACACCAGGAAAGTTTCCCCTAAGAACTATGCAAGATTCAACACAATTGTTACAGCGGGATAGAGTGATGATGATGGTGCTGGTGGAGATGATGGTGTGGATGATGATGATGATCCCGATGAAGTCTATCTTGATGCTGGTGTTAATGGCGACGATCTCCCCTCTCCGGGAATGAATTTCCCCGGCAGAAATCTGTCTGCGAAGAGCTCTTTCTCTCTTGGTGTTTTCCGCCCCGCAGAGGCGGCAGAATCTTTCTATGGTCGCTCCCCGTGTATTAGGGTTTAGAGGAGAAGATATAGGCGAGAGGGAGGATCCAGTGGTGGGCCAGGTGGGCCACACCCCCTGTAGGCATGACCTAGGGGTGGCCCGCGCCTAGGGGGTGTGGGGCCCCTATGGCCCATCTCCGCCTCCCCTTCTGGCATTCTTCATCTTTTGGAAAAATAGGATTTTTCGTAGTTTTTCTGGTATTTTTCTGATCTTCATGAAATTGCATCAAAACACCGCTTTTTCCATCAGAATCCTGACTCCGGCAGTTCATCCTCCAAGAATCATCCAACATGCAAAAACAGAAGAAAAGACATAAGTAACCCTTCTTAATAAGGAATATATCAATGAATAGAGGCAAATTATGATTTAGAATGGTGATGCAAATTGGATGTATCAACTCCCCCCAAGCTTATACCTTCGCTTGTCCCCAAGCAAAAATTGAGCTCAGTAAACATGTCCACAGGTTTATGGAGTGAAGTATCGATAAAAAGAGTACGGACAAGAAGCATCACACTTACCAATACACAACTCATAGAAGAAAGCAACTCACCATTATATAACTTAGATTGCAACAAGTATAGGAGTCACAATAGATATGCATAAAGAAAATCATATTTGGGATTGACAAACTTTGATCTTGGTCAGAGAACAGCTGACAAACAGTTTTTACAAATAAAGCTTTTGTAGAAGTTTTACAATAAGAGTACTCTTTGCTCAAACATAAAAGGTTTTTCACAATGATAGCTTTTAAAGTAATACTCATTAGATAAAAGTCTTGTGCAAACAAGGAAGATAAAGAACATGATTGAATAAAACATCATATGAATGCTTGAAACACAACAACTCAAATGCTTGTTGGAGATTGAGAGGAATAGGTTTTCTGACTCAACTTAGAAGTAGGATAAAGGCCCTTCATAGAGGGAAGAAGGGATTTCAAGTTCATAAAGAGCTTCCAAAAGATTATGGTACTTACTAGCTTTGAGCCCTCATTGCCCCTATCATAAGCATCTTGAGGTGATTAAGGTTAAAGTGAACAAAGATGGAGTATATGCTTGACGAAATATAAGTTGGCAATCTCATGTCCCTTGAGTACGAGGGCCGCTCCTCATGCTACTCAACTTTAGTTACCGGTAAGTTCTTGTCATAGTAAGTACATGTGTATCATAGAGAACCGCCAACGGGGTACCCCTTGCACATGGTACAGGAGCTATCTCATAACCAAAATTACAAGGCAAGTAGACACGGTTCTGCTAATCCCAACGTATAGATGCAAGAATATACAACTTCAATGACACAATGGTTCAAGTTTATTAGTGGCAAGAAAATAAGGTGTGTCGTCAAGTTTGTGAGAGATTTACTAACTTGTTTTCACATAACAAAATATTTTTTAATTCAAAAGATAGATGAAGCTTGGGAATTTGCTTGGAATAGCAATAATGCCAATAGGTAGATATGGTGGACACAAATGGCACATGTTTTTGGTTTAAGGGATTGGATGCATAAGAAGTATGCCTTCTCAAAACAGGTTCTTGGCTAGCAAGGCTGGGTAGCAAGCAAAAGAGTTGAAAGAAACAAGAAAACATACAAGTATTAAATCCAAACATGCAATCTTCCTTGAAGACACAAAAGATCTTAAATAAAGAATACTAATCTTATGAGCCAATAAAGAAAGAAAATAAATGATACAAAATACCTATAAGCTTTTTCTCTTTTCCTTTCAAACCTCAAAACGTGTTGCTACTGACCAGGGCTCGGTTTGCCAAAACCAATTTAGATCTACTTGATGCTCCCAAAGTGACACCAATATTGATCAACAAGATCAATCATATAATAGAGATTGCAAACTAAAATAAGAAGTGCAAAAAGTAAAAGATGAAACTTCTCATTAATATTCCATAAAGGCACTCACACCAAGGGATACATTGATAACCAACTAAAGGATAGATACTTCCACAATGCAAACCAAACTATAAGATAACTTCTCTACCCAAGATATGAATCTACTAAAAAGGTAAAAAGATAAAAGAATGGTGTGATACCGCGACACTCTCCCAAGCTTGGAACAAGCCAAGGGGATGCCAAACCTGATGACGAATTACTCCTTGGGTAGTGGTGGTGTTTTCTTGATAAGCTCTTCAGTCAGTTCCCTCAAATCCTCAATCTCAAAGGTTAGAGTACGAATCAACTCCGAATTATGCTCAATGCGGTTCATGATCATGTCGGACCAAGAATCCAATCCTTGTTATTCTTTCCCCACTCTTCCTTCTTAGTGTGTTCCTTCCTTGCATGGTTAGAACGAGGAAGATCCCAAACAGAGGGCAACCTCCCTTGGGGCACCTTTTGGTATTGTTTCTCAATTATGAGAGTGTGGAAGGGGTTCTTGGTACGTGAACGAAGTGACAGTGGAGCGAGGATATGACGCGGAGTTCTCCCTCCTGTAGACATCTGTGATGTCCTCCTAAGCTTGGTATGGTTTGCCACCACTCCAATGCTTCCATCCTGTCTTCCAGATTGCCTTCTCCTTTAGGGCCTTGAAATTCTTTCATCTGCACCTTCCCATCCTTGAGAATCAACTCCTTGGGATGAATCTTCAACTCATACATATACGGGTTGATAGCATCCGCGGAGGAGTCCTCCATGGGTGATCCAGAGGAAGACATTGTGGCTCCAAAACTGAGAATCTGCCTGACAGAAACAGATTGAAACAGAAACACGACGAGAACATGATATACAAACCTCGGGGATTCCGGAGGTTATATACTACAAAGTTTCAATACATAAGGAAGGTATTGTGCGAAAACGAGGCGGAGACGGACTCCAGGGGGCTCACACCCCCTGTAGGCGTGGCCAGCTGGGGCCCGCGCCTAGGGTGGGTGTGGCCCCTTTGGCCCCCATTTCCTCCTTTGTTTCGTCTCATAACCTTCCATATGTAATAAAAACATCAAAAATATAAAAAGATTAGGCTTTCACGAACCTTCTGTTTTCACCACTTTTTACCTATTCAAAGACAGACTCTGCAGATTCTGGTGTTTGGTTTCTAATAAATTCGTCTGGAGTCACCATTTGAATAATATCAACATCTTCATTATAAAAATCTCCAGAAATATAATGTTTGAGCCTTTGACCATTCACCACCTGTGTAGTGTTGTCCTTCAAAGAAGATATTTTGATAGCCCCTGAACGATACACTTCCTCAATAACAAAAGGTCCTTCCCATTTTGAGAGTAGTTTCCCTGCAGAAAATCTAAGACGAGACCTATACAAAAGAACCTTCTCACCAACATGGAATTCCCTTTTAAGAATTCTCCTATCATGCTATCATTTTACTTTTTCCTTAAAGAGTCTAGCATTTTCATAAGCTTCACTTCTCCACTCATCTAAGGTACTCAAGTTAAGCAATCTTTTCTCACCAGCAAGTTTAAAATCTCAATTCAGTTATTTCACTGCCCAATAAGCTTTGTGTTCTAATTCTAGAGGCAAGTGACAAGCTTTCCCATAAACCATTTTGTAAGGAGACATTCCCATAGGATTTTTATAAGCAGTTCTATAAGACCATAAAGCGTCATTCAACTTTTTAGCCCAATTCTTCCTAGATCTATTGACAATCTTCTGCAAGATAGATTTAATTTCCCTATTGGAAATTTCTACTTTCCCACTGGTTTGGGGGTGATAAGCTAAAGCAATTCTATGGTTAACATCATATTTAGCAAGAGTTTTCCTAAAACCACCATGAATAAAATGAGAGCCTCCATCAGTCATGAGATATCTAGGCACACCAAACCTAGGAAAAATAACATCTTTAAGCATTTTTAGAGAGGTCTTACCATCAGCACTATTTGTAGGTATGGCCTCTACCCACTTTGTAACATAATCAACAGCAACAAGAATATGATATACCCTTTTGAAGGAGGAAAAGGACCCATAAAGTCAAATCCCAACAATCAAAAGGTTCAATAACAAGAGAATAATTCATAGGAATTTCATTGCGTCTAGAAATATTACCAACTCTTTGGCATTCGTCACGTGATAAAACAAACTTCCTTGCATCCTTGAAAATGGTAGGCCAATAAATACAGATTGTAAAACTTTTTGTGCCGTTCTATCCCCAGCATGGTGTCCTCCATAAGCGCTACCATGACATTTTCTCAATATCTCTTATTGTTCATACTCTGGAACACATCTTCGCATAATACCATCTACTCCTTCTTTATATAAATGTGGGTCATCCCAAAAGTAATGCCTCAGATCATAAAAGAATTTTCTTCTTTGCTCAGTAAGGTTGGAGACAAATACTTGGAAATAATAAAGTTAGCATAATCAACATACCAAGGAATCTCATGCGGGCTTACCCTTATTGAAGCCAACTGTTCATTTGGAAAACTATCATTAACATGCATAGGGTCAAAAGAAATGTTTTCCAAACGAGACAAATTATCAGCAACATGATTTTCAGCACCTTTCCTATCTAGAATATGCAAATCAAACTCTTGTAAAAGCAACACCCATCTAATAAGTCTAGGCTTAGCGTCTTTCTTTGTCATAAGGTACTTAATAGCAGCATGATTAGTATGAATAGTAACCTTTGAATCAACAATATAGGGTCTAAACTTATCACAGGCAAAGATTACAGCTAAGAACTCCTTTTCAGTAGTAGCATAATTCTTTTGAGCAGCATTTAGATTCTTGCTAGCATAATGAATAACACTCAACTTCTTATGAACTCGTTGCCCAAGAACAACACCCACAAAAAAATCACCAGCATCAAACATGATTTTAAAAGGTAAACTCCAATCAGGTGGTTGAACAATAGGAGAAGTAGTAAAAGCTTTCTTCAAAGTTTCAAAAGCTTCCTTACAATCATCATCAAAAACAAAAGGTACATATTTTTGAAGAAGAATAGTAAGGGGCTTTGAAATTTTGGAGAAATCTTTAATAAACCTCCTATAGAAACCAGCATGACCAAGGATACTACGAATACCTTTTATATCCCTAGGGCAAGGCATCTTCTCAATTCCTTCAATTTTGGCTCTGTCTACTTCAATAACTCTTTCAGAAATTTTGTGTCCAAGAACAACCCCTTCATTAACCATGAAGTGGCATTTCTCCCAATTAAGAACAAGGTTAGTTTCTTCACATCTCTGCAGAAATTTATCAAGGTTGTGCAAACAATTATCAAAAGAAGTTCCATAGATGGAGAAATCATCCATGAAAACCTCCACAATTTCTTCACAAAAACCATGAAAGATAGCAGACATACATCTCTGAAAGGTAGAAGGAGCATTACATAAACCAAAAGGCATACGTCTATAAGCATAAGTTCCATAAGGACATGTGAAGGTGGTTTTCTGTTAGTCTTGTGCTCTCACAACAATTTGAGAGAACCCAGAATAACCATCAAGAAAGCAAAAGTGGGTCTTTTTAGACAACCTTTCTAGCATTTGATCAATAAAGGGCAGAGGATAATGATCTTTCTTAGTAATTTTATTAACCTTTCTAAAATCAATGCATATCCTATACCCAACCACTACTCTTTGGGGTATGAGCTCATTATTTTCATTAGGCACAACAGTGATTCCTCCTTTCATTGGGACACAATGAACATGGCTAACCCATTGACTATTAGCAATAGGGTAAATAATACCAGCATCAAGGAGTTTTAATACCTCATTTCTTAGCACATCCTTAATCTTAGGATTTAAACGGCGCTGGTGTTCAACAACTGGTTTTGGATCAGGTTCTATATTGATAGCATGCTGGCATATAGTAGGATAAATCCCTTTTAAATCATCAAGTGTATATCCCATAGCTCCTCGGTGTCTCTTCAATATTTCCAATAACCTTTCTTCTTCCTTTCCTGAAAGTTTAGAACTAATAATAACATGATATATTTTCTTATCATCTAGATAAGCATATTTAAGATTATCAGGTAGAGGTTTCAATTCGAAAACAGGGTCCCCTTTAGGTGGTAGTGTGGTACCCAAATCTTCCACGGGTAGATTATGCTTAAGTAACTCAGGCTGACGAAGGAAAACCTCGTCAATCTCATTTCTTTCCTTCATGAAGACCTTGCTTTCATGATCTTCCATAAACTGCTGCAAGGCATTGTTAGGAGTAAGAGAAATAGCAGAAAGTTGTTCAACCCTAAAATCCTCATTAGGCAATTCATTTTCATAAGGAGTTTTAGCAAATTTGGAAAAATTAAACTCATAAGACTCTCCATCAAACTTAGTCAGAACTTTTTTCCTTCTTACAATCTATGATAGCCCCACACGTATTCAAGAAGGGTCTACCGAAGATAATATGACAGGTTTTACTAGCTTCAGAACCAAGCACTAGAAAATCAGCATGATATTTAATCTTACCACAAAGAACCTCCACATCTCTTACAATGCCAATTGGACAGACTCTCTCTATTATCAAGGTGAATAACCACATCAATGTCCTCTAGTTCACAAGGACCAATTTCATGCATAATTTTCCTATAAAGCTCATAAGGAATAGCACTAGAACTAGCACCAATGTCACATAATCCATAATAGCAATGATCACCAATTTTAATAGAAAGCACAGGGACGCTAGCTTTTCTAGATTTTCTAGGATGAGAGACAATATTAGAAGCGTCTTCGCAAAAGACAATGTGCTCATCCTCTATATTTTTAGTAACAAGATATTTCACAATAGCTACCACAGGTTCAATGTTTATTTGCTCATTGGGTTCCACAGTTTTCTTTGCACTTTTGCTAACCACATTAGCTATGATAGAATGTTCCTTTACCTTAGTAGGAAAATGGATTTTCTCAACATAAGGTTCAGGCAAGATAGGATCAACAGTACAAACTTCAATGCTAGCAGGAACATGGGTAACATTATCTTTATAAGGAGCATGGTACTTGTCCCACTCCTTTTTGGGAATTTCAATATAAGAGGCAAAAGCCTTAAAACATTTTGCAAGAACTTGAGAATCAAGACCATACTCGGTACTAATATCATGGAAGTCATCAGTTCCCATAAAGGATTTAATGCATTCATAATCATAGTTTATACATGACTTTCTTCCTTTGTCATTCTCCCATGCTTCAGTGTTCTCTTGAATACGGTCTAGGAGATCCCATTTAGCTTCTTCCTTCATACGTGTGAATGATCCAGCACAAGAAGCATCTAGTAAATCTTTATCATGAAGAGAAAGCCTAGCATAAAAGTTATTGATAATAATATGGTTAGGGAGTTCATGAATAGGACATTTAAGCATTAGTAACTTTAATCTACCCCAAGCTTGAGCTGTACTCTCTCCATCATGAGGCCAAAAGTTATATATCAGATTCCTATCCTTATGAATCTCACTGGGAGGATAGAATTTAGAATAAAAGAGAGGTACTATTTCCTCCCATTCCAAGGATTGTCCATTCTTCAGTAGCTTATACCATTCTTCAGCTCTTCCTTTCAATGATATAGAGAGTAACTTCTTCTTCACCTGTTCAGTTGTGATACCTGCACACTTAAACAATCCGCATAATTCATGGATAAAGAGCACGTGATCACCAGGGTGGACAGTTCCATCCACTAGATATAATTATCCATTAAACGATCAACAATACTTGTAGGTATCTTAAAAGGATCTATCTCAACAGGTGGTGGTTCATCTACTACCCCAACAGTGGTAGTAGTTTTCCCAAACAGAAAACCAAGTGGGTTATCCATATTGGAAACAAAATAACAAACAGAAATAAAAGGCAATACTCACAGTAAAAGTTACCCTTACCAGTTCCACTCTTCAATAGAGCTTCACTCCCCGACAACGGCGCCAGAAAATAGTCTTGATGACCCACAAGTATAGGGAGCGTATCGTAGTACTTTCGATAAATAGGAGTGTCGATCCCAACGAGGAGCAGAAGGTGTTGACTAGTGGTATGGAGCAGGAAATCTCTGTAAATACTTAGCAAACAGATTTTTAGGGGTTTTCTAATAAAGCAACAAAACAAAGTGCAAGTAAATAAAACAGCAAACAATTGCAGCAAGTGGCCCAATCCTTTCTTAGCAAAGGACAAGCCGGTGGAAATACTAATGAGGACCAAACGTTCTCGAGGACACATGGGAATTATGTCAAGTGTTTCCGCTTCAAATAGCTAATGTTGAGGTCATCCCTGTGTTTACAATGCTAGTCCCTGGATCGAATAGCTAGCATCCACATCTTAAGATGTAATATCAAGAAACAAAGGTCATATTACAACTTATAACTAGGAATAAAATAATTCATTACATCCTACGTAGCTCATTTGGCTATCTTATTACAATGCAGCATATATAAATATATAGCATGGAGTCCTTCATATTCAAGTGCCACAGGCAATCATGTTGGTTGTAGACTTATAATCCCTACTCAACAAACTTCACTAACATCAAACAAACCTGCAACATAATAAGTTACAGCCACAAGGGTCAATACATTTGAATTGTATTGGCAAGTGATACTATGGTAGAATAGTGGCATCTAACATCTATATGCATTTGGCTAAGTGTAGATTAGGCTTGCTTTGCTCAAAATAAGTTTTTCCTTATTAGTTGAAAACACTAAGTTTTTGTTTGTCAAAATCACCCAAGGAACCACCAATAGACATTGGTAAAGCTTCAACCCTTGTTCAACCACAAGTTTTTAACTTAGAAATTGGGATGAAGAGATTCTTGATAGCTTCAATGTCTTGATGCTCAAATTGTCCATTGCCAGGGACACGACTAAGTACTTAGGTTTTATCCTCTCAAGAGGTGGTGCACTTTCCCCACAAGACTCGACATGCATCAAGGCGAGATCTTTCAAAAGCCTTCCCTTAGACCAAATGGACGCATTCCAACCTATCACCCCTACCACCTTCTGTCCATCTAGCTAAGTTATTGCAACCTATATGATCAAGGGAGAGCCCATATTCCATGTGGCTGCACTAGAAGCTTCTCAACACTTAACATCTCAAATCTCTTTGTTCCTCGGTGGCTTTCCACAAGTGTGATACACAAGGTATCCATCAACATGGGCCTTGTGTAACCACTCAACACAAACCATTCTCACCATTCCACTCAGGTGATTCATTCACATAGTTGTTTTATGAAGCAAAATCACAAGTCATAGACTTAGAAATATTTCATAGTATGAATAACCCACCCTTGTTTTCTATTAGCTAAGCTAAGTATAATAGTAGCAAGAATCTTAACTTAGGGAAAAAATTCCACTAAGACAACATCTACTAGGATTTCCCATGGCATAGCTTATACTTAGAAAAATTCCATGCAAGTCCTACTCAAAATATCACTAATGCATAGTCAAAATAATAGGACAAAATATATGAAGCACCACTTGCCTTTTTAGTAGAGAAACTAGGTACACTCCTTGATCTTGCAATTGTCACACTCTTCAAAGTTCACTACAAATCAATCAAGCAAACACAAATTCAAAACTAGCACTCAAATAATTTACCACATAAAATAATAAAAACAAAGAAATGCATGCAAGCATGCAAAAGATTGTTTTATTTGGAAAAGTGGTTTATAGTAAGGTTATAAACATTTAAAAACACCTACTGGTCATTTATAAAAGTGTAAAAACCATTTGGAAACAAGTTAGTGAAAATAACCCTTTTTAAATCATTTTTGTTTTGCTAGAAATGCTTTTATTCTAAGGAATAATTTCTAGTGTTATCCAAATATATTATTAAACTCAAAAGTTAGTGTTTAGGGTCAGATAGTTCAAATCAAACCATTTGCAAAAGGTTTTACTCAAAAAAATCCGCTTAATTTACACCATGCATATTCCGTGTGTGGTTTAGAGAAATATAGGAAGATAAAAGGGCCACAGAAATATTTAAAGTGAGCAATAAATGGTAAGCATGTCTTAGATCAACTCCAGCAGTCGCTGTAAACCCGCGCCCGTGAAAAACCGACATTTTCCTACGCGAGAGCTCGTGGCAAGGCCGAGCAGTCAGTATGTTCTCGCTGCAGTAAAAACTTTGTCGCACGCTCGCTTCTTTTGACCTGTACAGCGGTGCTCGTTAAAATGTCGGCTATGCGTGAAACCAACCTCCGAACCACTTCAGCGTGCGCAGACTCTTCTTCCTCCTCCCGCTGTTATCCTCTTCCGCGCCCGTACCCGCGCCACCGCCGCCATGCCACCTCGCCATGGAAGCTTCTGGTACCACGGCATACGCACACGCCCGACGGGGAATTTCTATGCCGAGATCCGGTCCGCCGACGACCATGATACGTCCAATTTTTATCACCATTCTATATCATAATTTGCCTTTATTCATTGATATATTTCATATTAAGAGGTGTTACTTATGTCTTTTCATCTGTTTTTGCATGTTGGATGATTCTTGGAGGATGAACTTCCGGAGTCAGGATTCTGATGGAAAAGGCGGTGTTTTGATGCAACTTCGTGAAGATCAGAAAAATACCAGAAAAACTATGGAAAATCCTATTTTCCCAGAAGACGAAGAATGCCAGAAGGGGAGGCGGAGTTGGGCCACAGGGGGCCCACACCCCCCAGGCGCGGGCCACCCTAGGCCGCGCCTACAGGGGGTGTGCCCACCCTGGCCCACCTCTGGCTCCGCCCTCTGGACTATATCTTCTCCTTGAAACCCTAAAGTCGAGGGGGCGACCACAAAAAGATTTTGCCGCCTCTGCGGGGCGGAAAACACCGAGAGAGAAAGAGCTCTCTGGCAGACAGATTTCTGTCTGGGAAATTCCTTCCCGGAGAGGGGAGATCGTCACCATCAACACCATCATCAAGCTAGGCTTAATCGGGATCATCATCATCCACACCATCATCTCCACCAACACCACCATCTCCCCTCCATCCCGCTGTGACAATTGTGTTGAATCTTGGATAGTTCTTAGGGGAAACTTTCCCGGTGTTGATTACTATTGTAGTTGATGCTTGTGAGTGGAACCATTGGATTATTGTTTATGTTCATATTGTTATCCATCACCATATCATATTTGATATTGACCCATATGATGTCTTGTGAGTACTTCGTTTAGTTCTTGAGGACATGGGAGAAGTCATGTTGTTAGTAGTGGAATTGTGTTGAGGTATTATTCAATGGTTTAATATTTAAGTTGTGGTGCTATTCTTCTAGTGGTGTCATGTGAACGTCGACTACATGATACTTCACCATTTATGGGCCTAGGGGAATGCATTATGTATTTGGCTACTAATTGTGGGGTTGAAGGAGTGACAGAAACCTGAACCCTTATTAGAAAACTATTGCACAAGGGAGTGTAGGATCTCAGAGTTTAAGGTTGTAGTTAGGTTTATATATTAATTGCTTTCTTATAGTTGCAGATGCTTGAAAGGGGTTTAATCACAAGTATCTATTAGTCCAAATAAGGTCGGTACATTAGCATAGATTCCCCCACAAAACACTTATAAAACCAAAGAAGACTACTCAGCTATATGAAGCGAAAGCACTTGACAAAATTCCCATGTGTCCTCGAGAACGTTTGGTCCTTATAAGTATTTCCACCGGATTGTCCTTTGCTAAGAAAGAATTGGGCCACTTGCTGCAATTGTTTGTTGTTTTATTACTTGCACTTTATTTCTTTGCTTATTCAGAAAACCCCTAAAAATCCGTTTGCTAAGTATTTACAGAGATTTCCTGCTCCATACCACTAGTCAACACCTTCTGCTCCTCGTTGGGATTGACACTCCTATTTATCGAAAGTACTATGATACACCCCATATACTTGTGGGTAATCAAGACTATTTTCTAGCGCCGTTGCCGGGAAGTGAAGCGCTATTGAAGAGTGCAGCTGGTAAAGGAAACTTCTACTTTGAGTATTGATTTTTATTTCTATTTGTTATTTTGTTTCCAATATGGATAACCCACTTGGTTTTCTGTTTTGGAAAACTACTACCACTATTAGAGTAGTAGATGAACCACCGTCTGTTGAGATAGATCCTTTTAAGATACCAACAAGTATTGTTGATCGTGTTATGGATAATTATTATTTAGGGGATGGAACTGTCCACCCTGGTGATCATTTCCTTTTTATCCATGAATTATGCGGGTTTGTTAAGTGTGAAGGTATCACAACTAAACAGGTGAACAAGAAGTTACTCTCTATATCCTTGAAAGGGAGAGCTGAAGAATGGTATAAGTTGTCGAAGAATGGTATAAGTTGCTGAAGAATGGGCAATCCATGAAATGGGAGGAAATAACATCTCTCTTTTATTCTAAATTTTATCCTACTAGTGAGATTCACAAGGATAGAAATCTGATATATAACTTTTGTCCTCTTGATGGAGAGAGTACAACTCAAGCTTGGGGGAGATTGAAGTTACTAATGCTTAAATGTCCTATTCATGAACTCCCTAACAATATTATTATCAGTAACTTTTATGCTAGGCTTTCTCTTCATGATAAAGATTGACTAGATGCTTCTTATGCTGGATCATTCACACGTATGAAGGAAGAAGCTAAATTGGATATCCTAGACCATATTCAAGAAAACACTGAAGCTTGGGAGAATGACAAAGGGAGAAAGTCAGGTATAAATATAATTATGAATGCATAAAATCTTTTATGGGACCTGATGACTTCCGTGATATTAGTAATGAGTTTGGTCTTGACTCCCAAAGTATTGCCAATTGTTTTAAAGCCTTTGCCTCTTCCTAAAAAGAAGTGGAATAAGTACCATGCACCTTATAAATATGTTGTTAGTCATGTTCCTGATAGAAGCACTGAAGTTTGTACTATTGATCATATTTTGCCTAAACCTTATGTTGAGAAAATACCCTTCCTAGCTAAGGTAAAGGAGTATTCTATATTGATTAGTGCGAATAACAAAGGTACTAAGAAAACTGTGGAACCTGATGACTAAATGAATATTGAACCTATGGTAGCTATTGTGAAAGATCTTGACGCTAGAAATATAGAGGATGAGCACATTGTCTTCTGTGAAGACGCTTCTAATATTATCTCTCATCCTAGTAAAGCTAGAAAAGCTAGTGTGCCTGTGCTTTCTGTGAGAATTGGTGATCATTGCTATTATGGTTTATGTGATATAGGTGCCAGTTCTAGTGCTATTCCTTATGAGCTTTACAGGGAAATTATGCATGAAATTGGTCCTAGTGAGCTTGAGGACATTGATGTGGTTATTCACCTTGATAATAGAGAGACAGTTTGCCCTATGTGTATTGTAAGAGATATGGAAGTCCTTTGCGGTAAGATTAAGTATCCTGCTGATTTTCTAGTGCTTAATTCAGCAGCTAGCAAAACTTATCCTATCATCTTTGGTAGACCCTTTTTGAACACTTGTGGAGCTATTATATATTGTAAAAAGGGAAAAGTTTTAACTAAGTTTGATGGAGATTCTTATGATTTTAACTTTTCCAAATTTTCTAAAGCTCCTTGTGGAAATAGCTTGCCTAATAAAGATTTCAGGATGGAACAACTTGCTTCTATTGATCCGGTTTATGACCTTGGACCTCTTTTTGGTGATTGTAAGTATGCTCATTCTGATGATAAAGTTGTTTCTTGCGACAGTTATATTGTCAAATTTATTCAAAGTACTACTGAAAGTTATTACGAGAGAGTGAAGCATGGTTTTATGCATCTCAATAATGTTAAGTTTCCCCGTTTTATGTTGAAAGATTTGAAGTTGCATTTGTTTTGTCTTCCTATGCTAGTGGATTTTTGTTTCAAAAATTTGTTTTATCATGATACCACCATGCATAGCAAGTGGGTTAGACTCAAATGTGTTGGTTATTTTCTTCTTGATGCTCTCTTTCACTCCAGATATTTATCTCCTATGTGAGCATATTTGAAATTTTCAAGCCTAACTTAAAGGCATTAAAGAAAAGTACTTCTTGGGAGATAACCCAATTGAAAGTACAAAGGAAGTCGCCTAGAGGGGGGGGGTGAATAGGCTTTTAAAATTATTATGGTTTAGGCTCATGTAAATACGGAATAAAACTAACGTTTAATTTATTGAGCACAAAACCTAGCCACTAAGTTCACCTAGGTGCACCAACAACCTATGCTAAGCAATATAAGCAACAATGTGATAGCAAGGTATAAATACTTCAAGCACGATGGCTGTCACAATGTAAAGTGCATAAGTAAAGGGTTCGGTTGAGAGATAACCGATGGACGCGGAGACGAAGATTTGTTTCCCGAAGTTCACTTCCAAAGAAGCTACGTCTCCGTTGGAGAGGTGCGATGGCGCAATGCTCTCCGAACGCCACAAATGGCTCACCTCGAGGTGTGGTGGCTCGATGCTCACCCAAAACCACACAAGGCCTCACCCCGGATGCGGAATCACGCAACTCACCGACGCCACAAAAGGCTCACCCTATTCTCCCAAGTGCGCGCCACAAAAGGCGGGAACTTGCTCCACTATGGGACGCTTGAGGGCGGTCACCGAACCCGTACAAGATTGGGGCTAACTCCACAACTCAATTGGAGGCTCCCAACAACAAATCCACAAAAGGCCAACAATGCCACAAAAGGCCAACAATGCCACAAAAGGCTACAAGACCACAAAAGGTCAACAAGACCACAAAAGGTCAACAATCCAACCACACAACTGTCTAGGGTTCCAAGGAACCCAAGAGAAACAAGCTCACAAGCTTGAACTCGTCGAATCTCCGAGGAGAACTCAAACCTATGCACCAAATGCAAGGGCAAGTCCTTCTCCCCCAAATTCCAACAAAGCTACAAAAGCTATTGGGGGAATAAGGGAGGAAGAACACAAGAGTAGAACTCAAACCTATGCACCAAATGCAAGGGAAAGTCCTTCTCCCTCAAATTCCAACAAAGCTACAAAAGCTATTGGGGGAATAAGGGAGGAAGAACACAAGAGTAGAACTCAAACCTATGCACCAAATGCAAGGGCAAGTCCTTCTCCCCAAATTCCAACAAAGCTACAAAAGCTATTGGGGAATAAGGAGGAAGAACACAAGAGTAGAACTCAAAACTCTCCAAGATCTAGATCCCAATGATTCCTTCACAAAGAAGGGATTTGACTTGGGGGTTTGTAGATCTAGATCTCCTCTCAAATCCCTCAAAAGATGCAAGAATCATAGGAGGGAAAGGAGAGGAAAGCTTATTCAAGGTTGACAATGGAGGAGAGAGAAAGCCAAGAACCAAGAAGAAAAGCTAGTGTCCACGAAGGGAAGAGGAGCCCTTTTAAAGGGCTCCCGATCTGCCGTTATGGGCATTCGCGACACTGGCGGAACTTCCGGTGGCACCCGATAGCGGACTGGGCGCGGAGCGAAAAAAGCGAATCATGGCGGAACTTCCGGCTCTGAAGTTCATGACCGACTCAACGGTCATCATCGTTGGCCCGCTCGAGCAACCGGAAGTTCCGGTCAAGCAGACGAAGTTCGGTGAACTTCTGCAAGTTCCGACAAAGTTAAGGCAAATAGAACTTCAAAATAGAAGGTTCTTGGCGTGAGGAAGAAGACCAGTACTTCCACCGAACTTTCGTGGCAAAGATGCCTAAGCGGAACTTCCGGTGGAAGCCGGAACTTCAGGAAATTCGAAACGAAAACCAAACGCAATAACTTTTGCATCCGAACTCCAAATGGGATGAAACCAATTTTGTTGGAAAGATAACGACGAATAGAATGAATATATATGTGATCTATCCCCCAAGGTGTGGAGCCGGAAAACTCGCAAGATCAAAAACCGCAATAAGATATGCAAGTGAAATCCTTAGATGATGAGCTAGAGCTTGTTATGATGGTGACCACAAGCTCTAGATCCTCTCATGGACAAGAACCAAATAATAACCAAGAAAGATGATGATATGAATGCAAAGGTTTGAGCTCTCTCCGAACGATGCAAACGAGACACCCGCTTGAAAGCCCCTCTTGATAGTACGGCTATCTATCCTAAACCCGGTCTCCCAACTAACAACACGAGACCGGCAAAAGAGAAGCCCTATCAACATACCTTTGCCTTTAGCATCCCACTTGAACTTGATGTAGACCGTCTTGTTCTTCTATAGTGGGAACACCTTTATTGTTTGCTCTTGCTCACTCTTGCTTGATGAAGACTTACAAAATGCTCCCCCATACTCCATAGGGAAACCTCTTCTTTGAACTTGTCTTCATCATTCCATGAGCACGAGGATGGCAAGCTTCAAGCATGAGATATTCTAGAGATGGCGCATCTTGAGCTCGTCCTTCTTCATCCTTACTGGAGGTTGATCCATCTTGATGCAACTCTTTGCACATGCCTTGATCGACCTTCAAGCTCCTTCTTTCTTCATGATTCCAATGGGCACAAAGCCCTTGGACATTTCTTCATCTTCCAACCTTGAGACCAACACATGGCCCAAGCGATGCCAATGGACAAACCTACAAGTGAAACTCAATTTACACATTAGTCCATAGAGATTGTCATTAATTACCAAAACCACACATGGGGGCATACATGCCCTTTCAATCTCCCCCATTTTGGTAATTGATGACAATCCCTTAGCGAGGGTTTAAATATGACAATTAACTACCAAAGCGGTTGCCCCAACATCAAATACTACACAAGTATGTGATGTTGGTACAACCACAATATATAGAGCAGAACCGTGTTGTCACGGGGAACGCTTTCAACACTTATGGATTCATATCCAGTTGATAACATGCTCTTTTGTTTGCGGATGTCGTCGGTGTGAAATAAAAGGGGAGCTTGTTAATCCATGGAGTTATGTATGTGTGTTAGAGAAACGCTTGGGCCTAAGCCTAAGCCATGCCTAATAATGGTGGAAACTTGCAGCATAACCATAACGAGAAATCTGTGAAGCATCCTCAATAAAAACCTATGCAAATAGCAAATAAAAAGATCGCTGAGATGCTCACTGTCTGCTTGCCTTGTCATTTTGATTATGGGATAGCTCCTGTATCATGTGCAAGGGGTACCCCGTTGGCGGTTCTTTATGATAAACATGTACTTACAATGACAAGAAATTACCGGTAATTAAAGTTGAGTAGCATGAGGATCGGCCCTCATACTCAAGGGACATGAGATTGCCAACTTATATTTCATCAAGCATATACTTCATCCTTGTTCACTTTAACCTTAATCATCTCAAGATGCCTATGATAGGGGCAATGAGGGCTCAAAGCTAGTAAGTACCATAATCTTTTGGAAGCTCTTTATGACTTCAAATCCCTGCTTCCCTCTATGAAGGGACCTTTCTCCTATTTCTGAGTTGAGTCAGTAAACCTACTTCCTCTCTATCTCCAGCAAGCATTTGAGTTGTTGTGTTTCAAGCATTCATATGATGATTTTTTCAATCATGTTCTTTATCTTCCTTGTTTGCACAAGACTCTTATCTATTGAGTATTACTTTGAAAGCCATCATTGTGAAAAACCTTTTTTGTTTGAGCAAAGAGTACTCTTGTTGTGAAAACTTCTACAAAAGATTTTTGTGAAACTGTTTGCCAGCTGTTCTCTGACCAAGAACAAAGTTTGCCAATTCCAATTATGATCTATCTTTATGCATCCCTATTGTGACTCATGTACTTGTTGCAAGCTAAGTTATATAATGGTGAGTTGCTTTCTTCTATGAGTTGTGTAATGGTAAGTGTGATGCTTCTTGTCCGTATTATTTTATCGACACTTCACTCCATAAACCCGTGGACATGTTTACTGAGCTCAGTTTTTGCGTGGGTACAAGCGAAGGTATAAGCTTGGGGGGAGTTGATACGTCCAATTTGCATCACCATTCTATATCATAATGTTCCTCTATTCATTGATATATTTCTTATTATGAGGTGTTACTTATGTCTTTTCCTTTGTTTTTGCATGTTGGATGATTCTTGGAGGATGAACTACCGGAGTCAGGATTCTGATGGAAAAGAGGTGTTTTGATGCAATTTCACGAAGATCAGAAAAATACTAGAAAAATTATGGAAAATAATATTTTACGAGAAGACGAAGGAAGCCAGAAGGGGAGGCGGAGTTGGGCCACAGGGGGCCCACACCACCCAGGCGCGGGCCACCCCTAGGCCGTGCCTACAGAGGGTGTGGCCCACCTGGCCGGTCTCCAACTCCACCCTCTCGCCTATATCTTCCTCTCGGAACCCTAATACACAGGGAGTGACCATAGAAAGATTTCGCCGCCTCTACGGGGCGGAAAACATCAAGAGAGAAAGAGCTCTCCGGCAGACAGATTTCTACCGGGGAAATTCCTTCCTGGAGAGGGTAGATCGTCGCCATCAACACCATCATCAAGCTAGGCTTCATCGGGATCATCATCATCCACACCATCATCTCCACCAGAACCATCATCACCACTCCATCCTGCTGTAACAATTGTGTTGAATACTTGCATAGATCTAAGGGGAAACTTTCCTGGTGTTGATTACTATTGTAGTTGATGCTTGTGAGTGGAACCATTGGACTATTGTTTATGTTCAGATTGTTATTCATCACCATATCATCTTTGATATTGATCCATATGATGTCTTGTGAGTAGTTCGTTTAGTTCTTGAGGACATGGGAGAAGTCATGTTGTTAGTAGTGGATTCGTCTTGAGATATTATTCAATGGTTTAGTATTTAAGTTGTGGTGCTATTCTTCTAGTAGTGTCATGTGAACGTCGACTACATGATACTTCACCATTTATGGGCCTAGGGGAATGCATTGTGTATTTGGCTACTAATCATGGGGTTGCCGGAGTGACAGAAACCTGAACCCCCGTTAGAACACCATTGCATAAGGGAGTGTAGGATCTCAGAGTTTAAGGCTGTGGTTAGGTTTATATCGTAATTGCTTTCCTTTAGTTGCAGATGCTTACATGGGGTTTAATCACAAGTATGTATTAGCCCAAGTAAGGTTGGTACATTAGCACAGATTCACCCACAAAACACTTACAACACCAAAGAAGACTACTCAGCTATTTGAAGCGAAAGCACTTGACAGTATTCCCATGTGTCCTCGAGAACGTTTGGTCCTTATAAGTATTTCCACCGGCTTATCCTTTGCTAAGAAAGGATTAGGACACTTGCTGCAGTTGTTCGGTGTCTTTATTACTTGCACTTTGTTTCTTTGCTTATTTAGAAAACCCCTAAAAATCCGTTTGCCAAGTATTTACAGAGATTTACTGCTCCATACCACTAGTCAACACTTTCTGCTCCTCGTTGGGATCGACACTCCTATTTATCGAAAGTACTATGATACACCCCCTATACTTGTGGGTCATCATGCGGCCACCCTAGGTGCCCCTGCCTCGCCTCTTCGCCTATAAGAAGCCCCTGATACCAAAACCCTAAGTACCCAATCAATCTTCCACGAAAAATTCTGTAGCCGCCACCACCATCATCTCTAGATCGGGGGGATCTGAAGCTTTTATCGGCACCCTGCCAGAGGGGAGATCATCCCGGAGGCCTTCTTCATCACCATGCTAGCCTCCGGTATGATGTGTGGGTAGTTCCACCTTGGACTACGGGTCCATGTAGTAGCTAGATGGTTGTTTCTCCTCCTTTGTCCTACAATGTTTAGATCTTGTGAGCTCTGTTCATGATCAAGATCATCTATTTGTAATCATGCATGTTGTGTTTGTGGGGATCCGATGGATATTGAGATTACTATGTTAGATTGGTTAATGGTTCTATCTTATTGATTCTATCATGTATGTGTTGTTTGTGATCTTGCATGCTCTTCGTTTCTAGTAGCTATCTTGGCCAAGTAGATGCTAGTGACTCCAAGAGGGACTATTTATGATCGATAGTGGGTTCATGCCTCTATTTAATCTGGGAAGTGACAAAAATCTCTAAGGTTGTAGATGTGTTGTTGCTACTAGGGAGAAAACAACGATCTCTTGTTCATGGAACAAGTGGATTGTTTACCTTACACACTTTGCTTAAAATAGTTATCCATTGCTTGCAACTTAATACTGGAGGGGGTTCGGATGATAACCTGAAGGTAGATTACTAGTCATAGATGCAGTTGGATGGCGGTCTATGTATCTTTTTGTATTTCCCAATCAAATCTCATAGGATCATGAATGTCTAGTATTGCATTGTTATGTCTTGCACTGTCCTGTCAATTTCCCCACTATAATTTGTTTACCCAGCATGCCATGTTTGTCTATCTTAAGGAGAACACCTCTAGTGAACTATGGACCCCGGTCAATCTTTACCATTGATACATCTTCCACTGTTACTGTTTACTTTCTGTAAACCACCATTACCTTTCACACCATATAGCTAATCCTTTGTTTTCAGCAAATCGGTGAGATTGACAACCTCACCGTTCGTTGGGGAAAAGTCTTGAGTTTGTGTTGTGCAGGATTCCAAGGTGCTAGCAAAACCTTTGGGTCGTTTCCTTCCTCCTACTGGTTCGATAACCTTGATTTCTTTCTGAGCGAAGACTTGCTGTTGTGCTCATCATACCTTCCTCTTGGGGTCTCCCAACAAAGCTCTACGGTGATCTAAGCGCATCAATGATCCAGATGAGGATCCTTACAATAATTTAATGCATTTTACCGAGCAATTCTTTGCCAGTATGATGGTGATGAACTTAATATCATTCATAATGCTAGCCGTACCTTAAATGGTGCCCAAAATAATTACGCCATGGCGGAAAAACGATTTTTCATAGTGGTTTTCTCTTGTGATAAGTTTAGATTTATATTATTGACTCAAAAGTACAGGTGCATATGGATCGTATTGGTTTAGAAGAGATTCTTAAAAGAACTTATGTTAAGCCAAGGATGATCCGTTGGACTCTACTTTTGCAAGAATTTGATTTGCAGATCCTTCAAAGAAAAGAAGAACTAGAGGACGTACCCATGAATATTGAAGAGATTCAACCATCCAAGGAAGTGTCATTCTTATGTATACCACCTGGTACCTCAATTCCTAAAAGAAAGTTTTCAGTTTTCATTTGCAATGGTATTAGCAACTTCTTGCTACCAACCTTGCTTAAAGGGAAAAAGAAAAAGTTAGTTCAGAAATCAAAGGAAGAAGAATATACTCAAACAAACTCATTTTCTTTGGATGAACAATATGGTTGAAGTTTTATTATATTTTTGTGTTGGTTATTGTTTTGCTCTTTTATTTGTGTTTTTGGTTTCTTTGAATACTGCCAATTTTGCGAAGCTGGTATGAGCGAACGGTTAGACCAAACCCGCCCGTACCAGTGATCGTTAAACAACCAGTAAACCTGGTGTTTTCGTGAACGGTTCGGTGTGACCACGCCGTACGGGCGCACTGGCCTGTACGGCAGGTCGTTATGTTTGTTGTGTTGTCTTGATATTTTTGTTTGCTAAAAAATTCAAAGTGATAACCGAGTCAGTACGACCGAGCCGTACGGCGGGACCCGCCCGTACTGACTAGATCGGTTAACTTCGTATCGACTTCACGAAGATGGATTTCAGGAAGGACCATGGTACGGGCGCGCCATATGGACATACGACTGTACTAGAGGTTGTTATGGTTTCTTTTTCTTTCTTTTTCTCTTATTTCTTTTCTTATTTGATGGGATTGTTTTCTTGGCCGACCCTCTTCCGTCTAGTGCGAGTTTTTACCTATTCCTACCCCTTCTTAAACCTCTAAGGAGATCCTTTTTTCTCTCTTAGCAAACCAGATCTTCCTTGCATCAGCACTTCTTCCTCAACGACTCTGTAGGACATGTCTCATTGATGGAGCTTCCTTAGAGCCAATGAGAGCCATATAGGTTTTCCCGTGAAGTCCATGGAGGAGTCTAAAGGAAGAAAAGAAAAGGGAGTCCTGGGCGACCAACATGAGGTTTAGAATGGATTCAAGATGGTGTATACTATGAAGGATGGGCGGAAGACACTAGATCTTCTGGCTGGACAAGAAGATGACTTTGAGAAGATCCAACTCAGCATTAAGGGAGAAGGAGAATCATATCTTAAGAAGCTTATACATCAAGAACAGGAAATTCAAGCTTCTCTAAACAAGCTTGACCGTCGCATCAAGAAAATTGAGGTAAAGTATCTAGGATCTTCTAAACATATTGAGTTACTATATCGTTATCTGGACCAGTTGGATACAAAGATAATGAGAGGAATAGAAGCCAACCTCGACAGCAGCCTCCGATCTATTGAAGCACAAAAGGAAACTATAGAGATGTATAAGGTAATGGTGGATTAGTTGGAGAAAATCAACGAGCAACGTAAGATTCGTATAATGATCCTTGAAACTAGGATCAAGACACCGCGCGTCGGTTCCGTCTCCAACAACACTCCATCGCATTGAAAAGTACCATGGTATCAAATAAGCGCAAGGGATTATTTGATCACGCCGGCTTGATCTCAAGTTTGGGGAGATCTATAACACCTTGTAATATATCTTACAAAAGATTCGCTATCAAGGAAAATATCAAAATTAAAAGAAAGAGTACAAGATTATAAAAAGGAGATAAAAGAAAGAAAAGAGATGATCATGCATCTTCATTACTAAATCAAGTGTTCAACCGCTTTTAAGTTTATGATTTTATAATATGTTTAATCACTAATAAGTTCTTATAATAACATTAATACAAAAAGGTGTGGAATCCTCTAAGTCATGTGATGTGTAAAGGTGTGATAAAGCTCCCTATGTAACTCTACATCCGATATTATAATCATGTTTCAATTTTTGCCTTATTTATTATAACAAACCGTGCCTCATAAACATGATGATCTTGTCCATAAGCCACCGTCTTGATCGGGGACGAGCAAGAGTCTAGCTTGGAGGAGTTGATGAGTCCAAAATTGGAGCATTTTTACTTATTATTTTTGCACCAATAGAGAGTAGGGTTTTTTCGTATTTTTACCACGTTAGTGCGCACCTTTTGGTCCTTGTTTCAATAGGATCCCAATTTACTAAGTCTTTAATGAACATATCAATTGAGACTATCATATTACACAATAATATGATATTTTTTAATGATAAAAGTCATTTTATTGATTTATCTTCGCATCTGGAAGAATTGCCTGCGCCTAGGAGGCTCTAGCCAGCCCATATGTACCGCGTGCAATAATATCATCCTTGATATCATTATTGTCACAATCTCCTTGGGAAAGGTTGTCTCTCATGTTGATCATTTGATTGGTCATCCTTTGCAATAATTGGGATTGGATTTCCAAAAACTTTTGCATGGTTGGGTCTAACTCATTGTTGTTGGCTAAAACTGAGTTGTCACTTGATTCAATTGGACTTGAGTTGCTAGAAGTTGTTCTCTCATGTGCATCTCTTGTTTGTTGTTGTTGTCACCATTCTTGATGTTGGAGTTTCTTGGAGAAGTCATCTGTTAGGGTTGTTTTGGGATTAGAGTAGGCAAAATATTTCTAGAGAAAGAATTCTACCCACACAATAATTCACACAAAGAAATGTGCAAGCAATCACAAACATGAATTCCACTCATACAACAAGATTCAAGCATACTTTTAGGCAACAATTTTTTTTGCTACACCACATAAGTTGGTGTGATTGATCTAAACTAAACATTAGTATGGTGGTACAACTATGGGATTTTCTTGAGATCATTCCAATCTTCTTAGTTGTTTCTTCATGAATGATATCATGGTTTCCTTGGAAGTATTCTTGTGTCTTCGTCATAAAACTTCAAAGGTAATGATGGTTCCTTCTAGGTTGTGTTTCCTTAGTCTTCAAGTCTTGAGTAACATTCTTGTCTCTCTTGTAGTATTTTGTCACATCCCAAAATTCTCCTAATTTTTGGAATGTGAAATAAATAAATAAGTTTGATTGATTGTTTGACTATGTTGAAAATTCTCAAAGAGAAAAAACTTTTGAATAGAAAATCCTCTCAACCTTTAATTCAAAATCTTATATTCTTTTGTTATGACCTAAGTAGCCATATAGGCAAAAGGGCATGGATTGATTATGGATTGTAGAATTGGTGTGCAAGATTTCAAAATGAAAATCATGAAGCATTCATAAGCATTTCATTACATCCATGCAAAGTTCTCACAAACTGAATCCAAATCCTGGTATCTAAAATCCTATAATTGATTTGCCCAAATGTTCCTAAAGGAAATTAAATTGACTTTTAAACCCACTGTGCTAAGGCATAAATTATTGATAATTACAGCCTAAAGATATTCGATTAATATTGCAAAATTTTAGATTTTTTTTAGCTCATTTGGAGCTATTATGAAAAAGTTATGGAATACAAACAAATAAAGATATAAATAAAATGGAATATACAAGGATTTATAAACCCACTACTTGCAAACTAGTAAAAAGATTACAAATATGATCATACAATGATTATTCGATTTTAGAAAAATTTAGAAACAAGAATCGTGTCATTTGGAGTTCGTATGCAAAAGATATGAGGAAAACAAGTAAATAGAAAAAGAAAAAAAAAGAAAAAAAACAACTAGGCCGGCCGAGCCAGCCGGTGACCCATCTACCGGACCGGCCCAGCCAGCCGACTGGTGCCCAGGCACGCGCGTAGGTGATCCCAGCCTTGCTTTAAAAGGCGTGCAAAACAGTTTTTGTCAAACCTATCTCTATTCAAACTGCTATATCTTTTTATCTACAACTTTGAATCGACTTACGTTTGTTTATACGTGTTCCCTACTCTAAGGCCTATATCTAAACCATCCTAAATCTCCATATAAACTCGTGGAGCCACAGCTGTACGAGTTTCCCTTCTCAAAATCCCGAATCTACACATGCCCGAATCTTATTTCACTTTTTAACCCATCTAGACTTCGTTGTTTGCCTTCGGCCAAAAAACAAAAGTTGTAGCACTCATCGAAATATTTCAGTCCCGACAAACCTCACCTCTTTTCATCCACCACAGCTGGAGAATTTCGCACCGCAATATTTCAGATATGACGGTGTAAATCCAAGATGTACTCGCGCTCGTTTCTTCAAATCCAAATTCCTTTGGTGAGAAGATAGGACTAATGATTCCCCACAACTTTCATGTTTTAAGTTTTTCAATTTGACCTACGGATTTGTCTCTCTAACACAGATCTATTTCTTGTCTATTCTGAGTCAAAATTTGGTCAATCTTCTCTCCTAACCACTGGATCTCATCCCAACGGCCAGGATTAGATCGATTCCGCGAAGGGGTACGAGCCACCCGGATCTCACCATGTGTCAACGTCAGGTCAGCCCCGCGTCCCAGTCAGCATAGAATATTCCCTGTAGATTTGAAATTGAATTTAATTTGCAGAAAATTGTGTAAACTTGCAAAAATCATATAAAAAGATTCGTAGATCAAAAAATAGCAAATAATATATCAATGGATTTAGAAAAATGTGTATAATATTAGTATGGCATTAGATTCAACCTTTATAGTATGCGTTTACTGCAGTAACTTAATTAGTTTTAATGTTCTTTTAGGTTAATAGATTCATAGGAAATTATCTGTAACTCCGAAAAATATGAACAATATATCAAATTGAAGCTACTGTAATGTAGATTAATAATATCTGGTTGGATCCAGCATTTGCGGATTATTTACCCCGTAGTGATTTAATTAGTTTTAATGGCTTTAGAAATCATTAAATTCATTGTAAATTATTTGAATATCACAAAAATATAAATGATATACTGATGGAAAGCTGGTTCCATGTAGATCATCAATACATATTTGGTTCAGGAAAACACTGTAAGGTTATTCTGTAGATATTTAAACAATCCAATGCCCATTTTTGAGTATTAAATTCATAAGAAAATAAATACTATTCAAAAAATTGCAAATAATATGTCCCTGGAATCACAAGAAAGAGTAGAACCAGTTTTTGAATTAAAATTATATGTGTACAGTAACTCTAATGTTAGGAGCATTACAATATATTCTGTAGTATTTTAATTATTTAAAAAGATCTATAACTCCGATTAGGGTGAATCCATCGCCTACTGGTTCGTATTAACGTCCTCTATCCAGTAAACCCAAGAAACAAATTTAATTCGACAGTTAGAACAGGCATTACAACAGAACTATTAAAAAGCCTATATTGAAAAGTAATTATTAATAACAAGTACTCCATTGCATGGCCTCTTGCATGCATCATATACTTCAATATTGTTTAGAGAACTAAAGTAACAACCATTGTGACTTATTAAATTGTCATGCATGCATTTGTTGCATTTGTTTGATCTCTATGTGCTATTGTTTATGAATGTATGCAATTGTTTGCTCGATAGATTGCGAGGAGTGCAACATGTGTGATTGCAACTTACTATGATTGCAAGTATTGTGGTTATGACGAGTGCAACCATTATATATATGAGGATTGTGAGGATTATGTAATCGACTACATCTACAACAAAGGCAAGTGGTGCTATCTTTGTCATAAATGTCCTACCGTTTTCCTATGCATTGTAGATGTTTTTGTAGAATTGCATATGTAGGAATTGATGTGTATATGCTATGCTATGTCCCATATTATTCCCTAGTATTCCTTGTTTATGAGCCATCATATTGGTAGATTGCTTAGCTATGCTATTTAGACGAGGAAGGGAATCATACCATGAAAAGTTATTTGTTTTGAAAGGATTTTATTTTGTTGAATGACAAACCAACATGATTTTAATGAACCACCTGGGCGGAATGGCATTGATTGGGTCATCGAGTGTGGATTATGGTGGGGAATGCTGCCCAGGACACTGAGAAAGGATTGGCTTCTTTGTTTGGTAGCTTTCATGTGCAACCATGTACCAATAATGAAATGGACGGTTGGTTGGACTCAGTAGGTTGTGGTAACTCGAACCCACGTATTCAGAGATGTAGATAGTCTTGGTTGGACCGGTGCGTGTCGGGTTTGGGGAGCTACTTCCCGAACGGTTCCTTCTTGGACTTCTCCCTATCATCACCCAATATGAGAGTGGTGGTACGAGCTGGGCTGGCCAAGTCACATGGGTAAAGTGTACTAATCCCTGCGGTGTATAAACTAAGTGCTTAGTGTCCCGGTTATGGACAATTTGAGCGACGACATCGATGCTATGATATTTCTCACTCATCCTTATTTCTTAATTACTTAAAACTTGTTGGGTGAATATAATTGGGTAGGAGCACCTGGGAGTGAACCAGAGTGTCCTATTTATCGTATTGGAAAACTACATTGTTACAAATATTATGATAAAACTGTTGCTTTATGCAAATGAGCCTGAACTCCACTTGGCCAAATAAGCATGTAGTTGATAGATATGTTGTTAACCACTTTAGCCTACTTGCCATACATTCAATGTATTGACCATTCGTGGCTGCAACGTTTCATGTTGCAGGTTGTATCGTATCTGAGTGATCGTTCATAGGTCGCGAGACTCCACTCAACAATTGTTCGCCTGTGGCACATTTGGAGGATGAAGATCTACCTTGTATTCGTTTCCGCTGTGTACTTGAATAAATAATGTAAATTCTGGATCATATTCGTTGTATTTATGATGCACAATTATATTTGGTATCATTTTGTACTGTGTGTGCCAGTGAACCGATCCAGGGATTGACACTATACACATGAACTCAGCCTTATCAGACGAGGGTGTTACAAGATGGTATCAGAGCTGTGTGTTGACTGTAGGATCGTGACCTTAGAAATGGATTAGCAATAGAACACCTCTATTAGGAGAACTATCATAGTTTATACTTATTAGAGTTCTTATATTCCTTGTCTATCATTTTCCAACACCTCACCTTGTTCAAACTTGTAGATGTCCATTCATTTGATTAGTAGAAGTGATCTACCATAAAAACTACAAGAATTGGAAAATGTTATTAGTAGTTTTCTATAAAGCAAATCACTATATGAGAGTTGACCTACAAGTAAAGAACAAATAACATGGCATAAATGAACATCTCATCAAGTTTGGTTAGGTCTAGACCACCATGTTCTATCTCTTTAGGAGATCTTCACTATCGTGTTAGCATATTGTTCTTACCAACTTATGTGGTATGACAATATAGGTTGCTTGCTTGTTTATACTGAACCATATCGTGTGATGCCTTGTTTAGGGTCTGTTGTTTTGAAACTCTAAAGTTTCTGGAGTTTTCGTGTGGTTTTAAAATTATTTTAATGGTGTGAATTGATTGAAATTCGTGGAATTACTGCTGTAGTTTTCTGCCTGATATGTTGTACCACGCGATGTTTCAGATTTTATTGGTAACTCAGAAAAATCTAAAAAAATAGTATTTGGAGCGTAATTACCTGTAGTATATGCACACAAATTGGCAAAAATTCCTGACGAGTTTAAGTCGGTTATAAAAATTCGTGAAGTTTGCTGTACTGTTTTGACAGATTTTATTTATTGCTTATATGTTGCTATGTTTTACTCTAGTATTGTTCCCAATGCTTTCAAACTATTTTGTGGTTATATACTGCTATATTTAGACCCCTGTAATGTTATTATACAAATGTTTGATTGTGTGTTGATTGCCTATGATTGTTTCTTTGTTTGTGACATTGATTGCTTCATATAGTTATGGGTAGGATTATTTTCTTAGTCATTTCTTTCCTATAGAATCTATTCTTCCCTATCTTGAACCCTTGGAGATATAATGATGTGTTAAGTGTAAGGTTTGACAACACAATGCATTTAGGAAGGAGAATGCTTTATCTAATGGAAAAAAAGAGATGTGGGAGTATGAAGTGTTGAAATGATGTTATGTAGTAGATTATGCAACCTGAAAGTTGAAGTATCGATAGTTTAGTTTTAGTAGTAGCTTTGTTGATTGAATACATGGGAGTCTACATAGAGCAATAGTTCGTGCCCATGGTAACATTCTTCAAGGCAAGTGAGAATGCCCGAGTGATAGAAAAACGTGATTCACCTATCCTCATACAGGGTAATGATTTGGGTGCAGGATGGATTGATCACCATTCCTACTACTCTTATTATTCGCTCTTGTACTATTGGCTTTGCGAATCTTGAGTGCCCTTTTCAACCTTAGCAGAGAGTCGACGTTGAGCCTAAACCCTAGAATGGTATATTTTTACACCCTTCGAAAAGCATCCATTGCTAAGCATAGGAATGTACGGTAAGGATGAATCCTAACCGTGAATTATGGGCACCGTGAAGTAAACGTTCCCTATTTGCCCACCATGAGAGTTTTGCTAGTTTAAGAAGTGCTTTATCGAAAACTATCAATCATGATGTTTAGAATGTGCTAGATATATTGTGCCAATAAAAGTCTAAAGGAGAACCAATCTGAGCTAAGTGAATCCTCGAGAAATGACCTAGTCAATTTTATTTTAAGGGCGGTAGCATCCTAATGGATCCCGGACCTTTCTTTCTTTCTAGCCTTCCTAAATCTCGGGACGAGATTTCTTTTAAGGGTGGTAGCTGTCACATCCCAAAATTCTCCTAATTTTTGGAATGTGAAATAAATAAATAAGTTTTATTGATTGTTTGACTATGTTGAAAATTCTCAAAGAGAAGAAACTTTTGAATAGAAAATCCTCTCAACTTTAATTCAAAATCTTATATTCTTTTGTTATGACCTAAGTAGCCATATATTCAAAAGGGCATGGATTGATTATGGATTGTAGAATTGGTGTGCATGATTTCAAAATCAAAATCATGAAGCATTTCATTACATCCATGCAAAGTTCTCACAAACTGAATCCAAATCCTGGTATCTAAAATCCTATAGTTGATTTTCCCAAATGTTCCTAAAGGAAATTAAATTGACTTTTAAAACCCACTGTGCTAAGTCATAAATTGATAATTACAGCCTAAAGAGATCCGATTAATATTACAAAATTTTAGAAATAAAATTGAGCTCATTTGGAGCTATTATGAAAAAGTTATGGAATAAATACAAACAAATAAAGATATAAATAAAATGGAATATACAATGATTTATAAACCCACTACTTGAAAACTAGTAAAACATTACAAATATGATCATACAATGATTATTTGATTTTATAAAAATTTAGAAACAAGAATCGTGTCATTTGGAGTTCGTATGCAAAAGATATGAGGGAAACAAGTAAATAGAAAAAAAAAAACTGGACCGGCCGAGCCAGCGGGTGGCCCATCTAACGGACCGGCCCAGCCAGCCGACTGGTGCCCAGGCACGCGCGTACGTGATCCCAGCCTTGCTTTAAAATTCATGCAAAACAGTTTTTGTCAAACCTATCTCTATTCAAACTGCTATATCTTTTTATCTACAACTCCGAATCGATTTCTGTTTGTTTATACTTGTTCCCTACTCCAAGGACTATATCTACACCATCCTAAATCTCCATATAAACTCGTGGAGCCACAGCTGTACGAGTTTCCCATCTCGAAATCCCGAATCTACACATGCCCGAATCTTATTTCGTTTTTTAACCCATCTCGAGTTTGTTGGTTGCCTTCGGACAAAAAACAAAAGTTGTAGAACTCGTCGAAATCTTTCAATCCCGACAAACCACGCCTCTTTTCATCCACCACAGCCGGAGAATTTCGCACCGCAATATTTCAGATATGACGGTCTAAATCCAAGATGTACTCGCGCTCGTTTCTTCAAATCCAAATTCCTTTGGTGAGAAGGTAGGACTAATGAATCCCCACAACTTTCATGTTTTAAGTTTTTCAATTTGACCTACGAATTTGTCTCTCTAACACGGATCTATTTCTTGTCTATTCTGAGCCAAAATTGGGTCAATCTTCTCTCCTAACCACTGGATCTCATCCGAACGGCCAGGATTAGATCGATTCCGCGAAGGGATACGAGCCAACCGGATCTCGCCACATGTCAACGCCAGGTCAGCCCCGCATCCCAGTCAGCATAGAATATTCCCAGGGAATATTCCCTGTAGATTTGAAATTGAATTTAATTTGCAGAAAATTGTGTAAACTTGCAAAAATCATATAAAAAGATCCGTATATCCAAAAATAGCAAATAATATATAAATGGATTCAGAAAAATGTGTAGAATATTAATATGGCATTAGATTCAACCTTTACAGTATGCGTTTACTGCAGTAACTTTTAATTAGTTTTAATGGTCTTTTAGGTTAATAAATTCATAGGAAATTATCTGTAACTCCGAAAAATATGAACAATATATCAAATTGAAGCTACTATAATGTAGATTAATAATATCTGGTTGGATCCAGCATTTTCCGATTATTTACCCCATAGTTATTTAATTAGTTTTAATGTCTTTAGAAATCATTAAATTCATTGTAAATTATTTGCAGATCATAAAAATATAAATGATATACCGATGGAAAGCTGGTTCCATGTAGATCATCAATACATATTTGGTTCAGGCAAATACTGTAAGATTATTCTGTAGATATTTAAACAATCTAATGCCCATTTTTGAGTAATAAATTCATAAGAAAATAAATACTATTCAGAAAATTGCAAATAATATGTCCCTGGAATCACAAGAAAGAGTAGAACCAGTTTATGAATTAAAATTATAGGTGTACAGTACATATAATGTTTGGAGCATTACAATACATTTTGTAGTATTTTAATTATTTAAAAAGATCTATAACTCCGATTAGGGTGAATCCAACGCCTACTGGTTCGTATTAACGTCCTCTATCCAGTAAACCCAAGAAACAAATTTAATTAGAAAGTTAGAATATGCGTTACAACAGAACTATTAAAAACCCTATATTGGCAAGTAATTATTAATAACAAGTACTCCATTGCATTAATTGGCCTCTTGCCTGCATCATATACTTCAATATTGTTTAGAGAACTAAAGTAACAACCATTGTGACTTATTAAATTGTCATGCATGCATTTGTTGCATTTGTTTGATCTCTATGTGCTATTGTTTATGATTGTATGCAATTGTTTGCTCGATAGATTGTAGGAGTGCAACATGTGATTGCAACTACTATGATTGCAAGTATTGTGGTTATGACGAAAGTGCAACCATTATATCTATGAGGATTGTGAGGATTATCTAATCGACTACATCTACAACAAAGGAAAGTGGTGCTATCTTGGTCATAAATGTCCTACCGTTTTCCTATGCATTGTAGATGTTTTTGTAGAATTGCATATGTAGGAATTGATGTGTATATGCTATGCTATGTCCCATATTATTCCCTAGTATTCCTTGTTTATGAGCCATCATTGGTAGATTGCTTAGCTATGCTATTTAGACGGAAGGAATCATACCATGAAAAGTTATTTGTTTTGAAAGGATTTTATTTTGTTAAATGATAAACCAACATGATTTTAATGAACCACAGGCGGAATGGCATTGATTGGGTCATCGAGTGTGGATTATGGTGGGGAATGCCGCCTGTGACACCGAGAAAGGATTGGCTTCTTTGTTTGGTAGCTTTCATGTGCAACCATGTGCCAATAATGAAATGGGCGGTTGGTTGGACTCAGTAGGTTGTGGTAACTCGAACCCACGTATCCAGAGATGTAGATAGTGTAGGTTGGACCGGTGCGTGTCGGGTTTGGGGAGCTACTTCCCGAACGGTTCCCTCTTGGACTTCTCCCTATCATCACCCAATATGATTGTGGTGGTACGAGCTGGGCTAGCCAAGTCACATGGGTAAAGTGTACTAACCCCTGCAGGGTGTATAAACTAAGTGCTTAGCCGTGTCCCCGATTATGGAAAATTTGAGCGACCTGATACTGATGCTATGATATTTCTCACTCATCCTTATTTCTTAATTACTTAAAAATTGTTGGGTGAACATAATTGGGTAGGAGCACCTGTGAGTTAACCAGAGTGTCCTATTTATCGTATTGGAAAACTACTTTGTTACAAATATTAGGATAAAACTGTTGCTTTATGCAAATGAGCCTGAACTCCACTTGGCCAAATAAGCATGTAGTTGATAGATATGTTGTTAACCACTTTAGCCTACTTGCCATACATTCAATGTATTGACCATTCGTGGCTGCAAAGTTTCATGTTGCAGGTTGTATCGTATCTGAGTGACCGTTCATAGGTCGCAAGACTCCACTCAACAATTATTCGCCTGTGGCACATTTGGAGGATGGAGATCTACCTTGTATTCGTTTTCCGCTGTGTACTTGAATAAATAATGTAAATTCTGGATCATATTCGTTGTATTTATGATGCACAATTATATTTGGTATCATTTTGTACTGTGTGTGCCAGTGAACCGATCCAGGAATTGGCACTATACACATGAACTCAGCCTTATCAGGCGAGGGTGTTACATCTTTAGTGATATCCAAGTTGAAGTCCTTGATGAAACTAAAGTTGAAGTCATTGGTGATGTGAAGTATTTGCTCATGGTGGAGTCTTTGTCCATCAAGTTGAAAGGGAGAGATGTAGTATCAAAACCAAAAAGGTTGAGGAAAGAGTTTACAAGATTGTTTGTAAATAAGTTTTGGAACAAATACAACTCCTATTTTTCTAAGGGTTTTTGTCCAATCCTAGGGTTACAATCTTACAGGCAACACAGTGCTCTGATACCATATGTAGAGGTCCCAACCTTTAATAAGGTAGAGATCCCTGTGTTTACAATGCTAGTCCCTGGATCAATAGCTAGCATCCACAGTTAAGTTGTAATATCAAGAAACAAAGGTCATAATACAACTTTATAACCAAGAATAAAATAATTCATTACATATTACATAGCTCATTTGGCTATCTCATTACAATGCAACATAAATAACTATATAGCATGGAGTCCTTCATCTTCAAAGTGCCACAGGCAATCATGTTGGTTGTAGACTTGTAATCCTAATCAACACACTTCACTAACATCAAACAAACCTGCAACATAATAAGTTACAGCCACAAGGGTCAATACATTTGAATTGTATCGGCAAGTGATACTATGGTAGTATAGTGGTATCTATCATCTATATTCATATGGATAAGTGGATCTTTGGCTTGCTTTGCTTAAAATAGATTTTCCTTATCATTTGAAAACACTAAGTTTTTGTTTGTCAAAATCACCCAAGGCATCTACCAATAGAAATTGGTGATCCTTTAACCCTTGTTTAACAACAAGCTTTTAAGTTAGAAATTGGGATGAGGATATTCTTGATAGCTTCCATGTCTTGATTCTCAAATTGTCCATTGCCGGGGACACGACTAAGTACTTAGATTCTTCCTTCTCGAGAGGTGGTGCACTTTCCTCACAAGACTCGACATGCATCGAGACAAGACCTTTCAGAAGACTTTCCTTAGACCAAAATGGACGCGCTCCAATCCTATCACCCCTACCACCAACTTTCCATTTGGCTAAGTTATTGCAACCTATGTGATCCAGGCAGAGCCCATAATGCCATGTGGCTACACTAGAAGCTTCTTAACATATGGCATCTCAAATCTCTTTGTTCCTGGGTGGATTTCCACAAGTGAGATACACTACGGTAGGCCATAAATATGGGGCCCTGTGTAACCACTCAACATAATCCATCCTTTCCATTCCACCCAGGTGATTCATTCACATAGTTGTTTTATTAAACAAAACACAAGTCAATGACTTAGAAATATTTCATAGCATGAATATAATCCACCCTTGTTTTCTACTAGCTAGGCTAAGCATGATAGTAGTAGGAACCTTAACTTAGGTAAAATTCTACTAAGGTTTCATCTACTAGGATTTCCCATGGCATAGTTAACACATAGAAAATCCATGCAAGCCCTACTTAGAAATATCACTAATGCATAGTGAAAATAATGGGACAAAAGTATGAAGCACCACTTGCCTTTTTGGTAGAGAATATAAGTTCACTCCTTGATCTTGCAATAGTCACACTCTTCAAATTTCACTACAATTCAATCAAGCAAGAAAATATTCAACTAGAATTCCAACAATTCATCACATAAATTAAAGAAAACAAAACAATGCGTGCAAGCATGCAAAATATTGTTTTATTTGGAAAGGTGGTTTCTAATAGGCTATAAACATTTTAAAACACCTATTGGTCATTTATAAATGCGGCAAAACCATTTGATATCAAGTTAGTGAAAATGGCCATTTTAAATCATTTTGTTTTGCTAGAAATGATTTAAATCAAAGGTATAATTTCTAGTGTTAGCCAAAATGTCTTTGAAAAACAAATATTAATTTTTATGTTCAGAGTGTTTAATATCAAACCATTTGAAAAAGGTTTCACCTAAAAACCATTTTTTAAATCAAAGCAATATTTTATTTTGTTGGAAATGCCTTTAAACAAAGTAATATTTTTTCTAGGGTTCACCAAATATATTTTTAAATCCTAAAACTTGGTGTTTAGGGTCAGAGAGTTTAAATCAAACCATTTCCAATAGGTTTTACTCAAAAAGCATTTGTAAACCATAATCAACATTTTTATTTAACTAGAAATGCTTTTATTCAAAGGAATAATTCCTAAGTGTCACAAAATATATTTTTAAATCCAAAAGTTGGTTTATATGGTCAGTAGGTTCAAAAAAATCCATTTACAAAAGATTTTACCCTAAAAACAATTTTAGAATAAATTTTATACACAAAATAGGCCTACACATGTTTCTGCAAAAACAACTAATTTTATAGAAGAAAATCACTAAACAAAGGGCATGGTTGGAAAGTATTCTTTTTTCTTATTCCAATGATATAAAGTTTGCAAAATTTGGACATGTGGATCAAAAGTTATGAATTTTTCAAATTTAACATCTAATAGACATGTTTTCTGTTTTTAAAACAGAACATGTGCCACGCGTCGCTTTCTTACTGGTGCGTACCGGTTCATGTGGATTGCGCAGCCACAGCCGACAGATCTAACTTAAATCGCACGGTGCAGATGTCATCTTACCCCTTCGTTTATGATTCTATCGTGACCACTAGATCAACATCTAACGGCTCTGGGTGTTGTGACCAAGGATGGGCGGCGCTGGCGGCAGCTGTGCGGTGGTGGCGCTCGGGCTGTGACGTTGCCGACGATATAGGAAGCGAGAGAGAGAGGGTAAGGGCTCACCGAGTTTGTCATGGAGTGCTTATGCTTAACGTGCTCATGGGGAGACAGGGGCGCACTGGTTCGTCGCCTATTGCTCGCTTGAGTTCGTGTCTGCGTCGGGTTCGTTCTGGTGTCGTCGTTGGCGAGGCTACACGGCTCGGGAAGGCAAGATAAATGGTTCGTTAGATGCGCAAGATGATGCTGGTTACGCGAGTGTCAACGAGAGGGAGAGGGGCGGTCGGAATTTACCACGGGAGGTCGTCGGAGTTGATGTCGCATACGGTGCTTTTCGGCCGAGTTCGTTGTGCATCGTAGAACGCGCATTGAGCTCGAACTTGGAATATGTGTACGGGAATGGGGAGTAGGCTCATAGGTTCCATGGAGTAAGGGGAGGCGTGGGCTGGCCGGAATTCGTCGAGGAAGGTCGTCGGGGCAGTGGTGGCGCAAGCGTGATTCGAGGCAACCTGGGGGCGATCTGGTGCGAGCGAGCGAGGGGAAATGGAGAGGGGAGATAAGCGTTTAGTAGGGCGTGGTCTCTGGAGGGATTAAATCCGTCATCGATGCGAATTGAAGCGAATTAACCATGGCCAGAAAACGGCAGCGAGGTGAGGGCGGGGTCAGTGGAGGTTGAAGATGATGATCGGTGGGACACGAAAGAGAGAGAAGTATGGGTCGTTTCGCCAAGGCTCGTGTGGGTCAATTCGTGAGTAGAAGAAAACGGTTCGGGGGAGAAGAGAGTGGGCTAGATGGGCTTAGTTGGGCCAGGTTGGGCTGGGCTGGTTCTTTTTTTTTTATTCTGTTTCTTTTTCTATTTTGGATTTTGTTCAAATAATTCAAACACCATTTGAATTCAAATCTTTACCAAAATTAGTTTCTATGCTGTTTAAACATGTATTTTAAAGACCATTTTAGGAATAATTCTTTTATTCTTTTATTTATTTATGGTTTATTATTTATTTATAATAGGCACTTGTCCTTATTCAAATAAGATTTTAATTATAATTTCAAACTCTTATTTGAATTTCTAATTTTCATCAAACCTTTTTCAGTAGGTTTTATTTATTCATTAGTGCAAATAATTAACTTTGAATTATTTAAAATATTCTAATATGATTTATTAATCATTTAAATTGGGCATTTGGCTTTATTCAAATAAAATATGGTTTTAATTCCATATAATTTTATTCAAATGATTCTTTTATTCCATTTAAGTTAATGAAATAATTGTATTCCACTTGGGAAAATTTCTATTTATTATTTCCTCATGATTTAATTAACCATTTACTTATGGGATTTTTGTCTTCATTCAAAGGAAATTGAATTTTGGTTAATGCCCTATAAATTTATTTGAATATTCTTTATCCCTTTATTTCATTTGGATTATCTTTATTTCATTTGTTTATGGATTTGGTTCAAGATTTAAATTGTTTTCTAAATAATCTTATTTAGGCAATTTATCTTTATTTAAATAAAATTGAATATTGTTCAATTCTTATGATTTTATTTAAATAATCTTTAACCCCTTTCTATTATTCAATAATCTTTCATTTTATTTGTTTGGCCAAGATTTAATTTGGCTTTTAAATATTCCTTATTTATTTATTTCTGTCTTTGTCTTATAAAATCCACATCTTTTTATTTACAGATCCAAAATTGGTGATTCCAATTTGTATAACTTTATTTATATTTGTTTATCCTTTTAAATCTTTTTAGGATTATTTTGCTCACAATTTGGTATGGATTTTAGCTAGGATCTTTATTATCTTTGGAAATTATTTCCTTTAACCTTATTAAAGTCATAAGTTTTTATCCATGGCTCCAAATTAAATGAAACCAATTTCTATGGTTTTATAAAATTTTTATTTGTCATTTTGATCACTTATAAATGTTTGTTGACAAATTTTTATATGGATCAAATCCATAGCCTTAGAGAGATCTTGGAAATGATTTATTCCATTAGGGTTTTGGGGATTTTGATTTAACTTTTCCAAGTGTTTAAATTTCAAGATTCATTCTTTGATGAATGCATTTCACTTGATTTGAATTTTGTTGGATTCCCTTTTATTCAAAGTTTGTTCAAGTAGGGTTTTGATGTTTCCATTTAGAATCAAAAAGTTTCTTTTCACCCTAAATTTTAACAATTATTTATTTTGTTTATTTATTTTTCACATTTCAAAATTTGGAAAATTTTGGGATGTGACATTAGATGGTATGTGTAGTGGGTCACATATAATTTGCCTTCCGATATAAAGTAAGAGGGTGAAACCCTTCGACGTTTGGATGTTGTGCGTTTCTACTATGACTATAAGAACCGCTATCACCCAACACGTCGAAGGGAACAAAGGGGATTCACTAAGCTAATTACGATATCCATGGGAAACCTTTAATTGCGGTGGTATGCATGGTGACTTCTGTGCATTGGTGGTTATTTAGGGTGTGTTCGGTTGATGTCACGAAGTGGAATGTGATGACCCACAAGTATAGGGTGTATCGTAGTACTTTCGATAAATAGGAGTGTCGACCCCAACGAGGAGAAGAAGGTATTGACTAGTGGTGTGGAGCAGGAAATCTCTGTAAATACTTAGCAAACGGATTTTTAGGAGTTTTCTAATAAAGCAAAGAAATAAAGTGCAGGTAATAAAGACAACAAACAAATGCAGCGAGTGACCCAATCCTTTCTTAGCAAAGGACAAGCCGGTGGAAATACTTATGAGGACCAAACGTTCTCGAGGACACATGGGAGTTCTGTCAAGTGCTTTCACTTCAAATAGCTGAGTAGTCTTCTTTGGTTTTGTAAGTGTTGTGTGGGTGAACCTTGATGTGTGGTGGACGCTTTGTCGGGAAACCCCAAGAGCAAGGTATGATGCGGCACAGCATCAAGTTTCCTTTCAGTAAAAAACCAAGGTTATCGAACCAGTAGGAGGAAGGAAACGTCACATAGGTGTTGCAAGCAACATGGAAACCTGCACAACACAAACTCAAGACTTTGCCCCAACTAACAGTGAGGTTGTCAATCTCACCGGTTGCTGAACAAAGGATTAACTATATGGTGTAGAAGGTGATGATGGTTTGCAGCAAGTAAACAGTAACAATGGAAGATGTATCAATGGTAAAGATTGGACCGGGGTTCATAGTTCACTAGAGGTGTTCTCCTTAGATAAACAAACATTACATGCTGGGTAAACAAATTACAGCAGGGCAATTGACAGGACTGAGCAAGGCATAACAATGCAATACTAGACATAAAGATCCTATGAGATTCGATTGGGCAATACAACAATATAAATAGACCGGCATCCAACTACATCTATGACTAGAAGTCCACCTTTGGGTTATCATCCGAACCCCCTCTAGTATTAAGTTGAAAGCAATAGACAACTTCTTTAAGCAAAGTGTGTAAGGTAAACAATCCACTTGTTCCATGAACAAGAGACCGTTGTTTTCTACCTAGTGGAAACAACACATCTACAACCGTAGATATTTCTGTCACTTCCCTTGATTAAGTAGAGACATGAACCCACTATCAAGCATAAATACCCCCTCTTGGAGTCACTAGCAACTACTTGGCCAAGATAGCTACTAACAACGGAGAGCATGCAAGATCACAAACAACACAGACATGATAGAATCAATTAGAGAAAACCATTAATCAATCTGACATAGTAATCTCAATATCCATCGGATCCTCGCAACATACATGATTACAAATAGATGAGATCTTGATCATGAACGGAGCTCACAAGATCTAGACATGGAAGTGCAAAGGAGGAGATACAACCATCTAGCTACTACATTGTAGCACCCCGGGTAAAACCAATACTAGAAAATCGTGGTTGTTTGTATGTTGCGCATCATCATGCATGTGTTTGACTAAACCTATTCCCCAAAAGCCTATATTGTTTTCTAATTATCCCCTTTTCTATTTCAAATTGAAATCTCGGTCTTTTCCGAATATTTTGTTTTGTCTAAAATTATTTACAAAAGGCCTCATAAATAAAACAGGAAAAATATTAAACGTAAATATTTTGTTCGGGGGAGACAGCCGCGGGCTAGGCCCAAAAGCCCAGCCCACAGCCACCTACCACCCCTCTAATCAAACCCTAATTATCAAACCCTAATCTAAGCTACTCCTATCCCCATCCCTCCAGCCGCCGCCACCCACACACGCCATGCACGCTCCCGCTCGCTAGGGCCCACCCCGTCCCCACCTCCTCACGCTGCGTTCTCCTCGCGTTCCTCTCTTCCTCTCCCAAACCCCGCTTTTCTCGATTCGCTCGCCCGATGCCATCGCTCCTCAATCCTTTCCCATCACGATGACGCCCATTTCGGCAGCGCCTTCTTCCGCGTCCACCTTCTCGAGCATCGCCGATCCCATCTCCGCTCGCTTGGCCGCCACCGTCTCCCAGCGAGCTCGCCACCGTCTGTTTACCCCGACTCGAGCTGCCGCTCCGCTTCTGGGCCGCCGCGCCGCTGGGAGGATCCCCCGCCGCCAGAACCCCGCCTCCTGAGCCCACCTCGCCTCTCGGTCTCCGGTCTCCGGTCGCCGTCTCCTGTGGCGTGTCGACGTCCCCGACGACAACTGACACCGCCGTTGCCAGCGGGCCCCTCCGCGAGCGCCCCTCCCTTCAACCTCCTTCCGGCCGCAGCGTCGTGGCCGCCCCTGCGTCTCCTCCGTGCGCCCATCACCGTCCCGCTCCGCCTTGACCAAGTCAGGCCCGTCGTCATCCCGTTCGTCCTCACCGCAGGACTCCACTGTCTCTGGCCAGTGCTCCACGAGCGCGTTGGTCTGCCTCTGCTATACCTTTTGTCCAAGTTCATCGTCGGCTGGTTCCTTGACTAGGCTCTGTCCTAGTGGTATTCCTCGCGTGCGCTCCTGATGTTTGATGTAGTCCTGTTAAGGTAGTGGTGGTCATGCTGGTATGTTGGTTCGGGCATTTACAGATCCCTGAGGTGATGTATATGTTATGCTCATCCTCCGCCCGAGCCAAGACCGTCGATGTGGAACCCTGAACCCGGATCAACAAGGAGCGACGAACTCTCTCTCCTGGAACTCGAAGACCGAACCCTCGACACGCCTAGATCGTGTCCCCGTACGCCATGACCTCCTTCACGGAACCCCAAGGCCGTTGCTCTGAAGACCGATCCCGGTGTTCAAAGACCAAACCCGTCGAACCCTCGATGAACCCCAAGATCGTCGAGCCCCTAAGTGTGACCCCTATCCGAGATCCCTATTTTATAAATGTCATATATATAAATTGTTGCATATTAAATTGTTCATACTCGCATACATATTGTGGGTGTTTGGGGGTATTTTTCCGATTCACCTAATAATTAATATGGAGACCATATGCGGGCTTTTCTAGTCTAAGATTGGTCCCATTTAAATTTGTGCATCAAACCGGTGACATATTTTGCCTTGATAAGACAACATTTAAATTGCGGGGTATCTAAACAACTTGAACCTATTAAATAATTGTTGGGACCCCGATTCCGATTAATATGGCCTAATTGCATCGCATGCTTGCCATGTCATACATCATACATGCATCATGCCCGATCTTATGCCGTAGTATTAAATATTGCATCCGGTGTTTCTGCTAGTGCTTTGCTTCTTCACGGATTAGGCCGATGAGTTGATGCGAGTGTCGACCTGATCCCCGGTGAACCTTCGGCAATGTTTTCAGGCGAGCATCCTCCCCCTTTCTACCTATCTTATTTTTATAGTCTTTATTTCCTCCTGTTGATCTATTGCTATCTGTGATGCGATGCTCTAGTTTTCGTACCCATGATATCCCTTGGAGCCACTAAATTGCCTTGGACACATCCTATTACCTGTTGTTTGGTAGATAGTCAGCCTTGTGAGTCGTAGTTGCTTGCGCAGGTGTTGCGTCGTGCCGTCGATGTACCACAATTGTTGGAGTATTGCCGTATGTTTAATGTTGGAGATGATCATGGCTTTAATTATCGTTTAATAACTAAAATTTAAGTAGGTAAATGCAGAGGCACCGGTGGGTAATAGACAATATTTGGTTTTAATCGCCACCGGTGTCCCGTGGGACCCGGAAGTTCTTGACACCTGCTCGAGATCGAGCGCTAACCACGGTGTGGGTGTGTGTGGGCACCCCATCGATTAGTACTGATTTCAAAGCATCTGCTGGGGCCACAAAGTAGTTTGGGGCTTTATTACTATCCTGTACTTATGACATGATTTATCATGATATGATTGCGCGTGGAGCGCTTTGTACTATTTTTGGAACCCCGTACACGCACGTTTCGGTATCGACAAGATCCACACTTTCGGGTTCCTAGTCGTTTACCGTCGCCACAAACCTGGTCTGCTCTGGGAGACCGCCAACCGTTCTGGTAGCTTAGTGGGTGGCCCCCGTGCTTGCTTTGGTCCGGGAAGCGTGGTTCAAACCCCATCGACATACCGTTAGGATGTGTTTTGTGATCTTGTACCTACATGATCGACAACAAGGGTGTAGGTGCGTGGAAACTTTGGTGCACCTCAGAGGTTAAATCTTTCGAAGCCGTGTCCGCGGTTATGGACGACTTGGAGCACAGTTCTCGATCATAGACAACTATAACTAAAGTTTACTGTTATAATTTGACTTGTATCCGATATGACTAGTAATCAGCTCCACTACAATGGAATGGCTAAATAAAAGTACCAACAACTGCTGGGTTTGGGATATCTCATGCTAATTGTATCTGACTAGTAAGTGTTGCAACTACAACGGAATTGTTAACTAAAAGTGCCCACTGCTTATTATATCAGGATGACTATCTATATCTGACTAGTAATTGCTGCAACGATAACTGAATAAATAAAACTGCCAACGGTGTGAGTTCCTCGTTTGGTCTCGAGGGGAAAATACCAGGATGGGTATGTTTGGTGGTAGTATCAGGTTGGTTCCGAATAGGTCTTGCCCCTCTCTGATATCCGCCAGTTGTATCGAGTCTCTATAGGTTGTTTAGTGCATGCTGCGCTGCCGCTTCAGTCCACCATACCTATGTAGGCGAGAGCTTGAATTCTAGTCTCGCCGTGTCGCCTCAGATCGATCGCTCCTCTTTTTCCTTTGCCCTTTGTCGGCACCTTTGTTTAAGGTTTTGAGATCGGCGTCGTTAGTGGTTACCCTTCCGGCTTGGCCTGGGCAGGGTTATGGACGCCATTGATTATTCTTCAGGGCTCTTAGCTCAATTTGCATCTTGTCCGTGCTCAGACGCTGTATCGTTTTAAAGGTGTTTTGGATCTTTGTACTGTATAGCTGTATTCTTGACTCATTGATTCGATGTTGTATATATGTTTTGTGGGTTCCATCGAGGACTATTGTGTAATGATATTACTTCATTTTCCACCCGCACGAAAGTGCCTGGTGGGCACCTTTGAATCGTTTCTATGCGGGTTTGGCGGGAAGCGCTAAAACTTGCATAGGGCCGATCCCGAGGGTGTTACATACATGGACCCGTAGTCCAAGGTGGAACTACTCACCCTTCATACCGAAGGCTGGCATGATGAAGAAGAAGGCCTCCTGGATGATCTCCCCTCCAGCAGGGTGCCGGGAAGAGCTTTAGATCCCCCCCAATCTAGGGACGATGGTGGCGGCGGCTCTAGATGGTTTCGCGGAATATTGATCGGGTACTTAGTTTTTAGGTAGCGGGGGCTTCTTATAGACGAAGAGGTGAGGCTGGGAGGCGGCCAGGGGGCCCACACCCTGCCCAGGTGCGGGCCCACCCTAGGCCACACCTGGGGGTGTGGACGCCCTGTGGCGCCCCTCCGTCTCTCCTCTGTACTCCGTGTTCTCCTCGGTGAAATATTGACTTTGGCTTTTGTCCCGTCCAATTTCGAGAATATTTCCTTACTAGCTTTTCTGGAACCAAAAAAAGCAGAGGCAACTGACACTGTGGCAACTTGTTAATATGTTAGTACCAGAAACATATGAAAAGCACCTCAAAGTGTGGACAAACCAAAGCAAACTAGATACTAAACAAGCATGGAACATCAAAAATTATAGATACGTTTTTGACGTATCACGCATCCCCAAGCTTAACTCCTGCTCGTCCTCGAGTAGGTAAGTGATAAAAAGAATAATTTTTGAGGTGACATGCACCATCAAAACCAAGATTAAACCATTCGTAAGCATTGAAAGTTGGGATCAAAGAACTCTAAACATGTGCATGAAAGATGGAGTTCTAACAATAAGACAAAGTAACTATGCATGCAACTTGAAAGGCTACAAAAAAAGATCATGAATAACATGTATTGAAAAACATTTATTTGTTTCACATACAGAAAACATGGCATAGTGGCATTCAGCTTGTCCCTCATGGAGTAGCAAATAGATGCATAGGACACCTTCAAAGTTCATAAGAGTGACTAGATACAAAAAGCACAAGAACAAGTAATATCAACAATATGCATTAATCAATAAGTTTTGGGACACTGCACATAGAACTAAGAATGGCAACTATGCTCTCTTACTAGTGCCTAAATGTAGAAGGTGGAGACTCAATATAATAGTGGAAGAAAGGCCCTTCATAAAGGGAAGCAGGGATTTTCAAGTTTCAAAAAGAGCTTCCAAAAATTATGGTACTTGTTAGCTTTCAGCCCTCATTGCCCCTATCATAAGCATCTTGAAGTGATTAAGGTTAAAGTGAACAAACTATGGAGTATATGCTTGACAAATTATAAGTTGGCAATCTCATGTCCCTTGAATATGAGGGTTGCTCCTCTTCTAGTCAAGTTTAGTTACTTGCAAGTTCTTGTCATAGTATGTACATGTGTATCATAGAGAACCTCCAACGGGGTACCCCTTGCATATGGTATAGGATCTTTTCCATAACAAAAATGACAAGGCAAGCAGACAATGAGCATCTCAAAATTCTTCTTATTTACCATGGGAATATGGTGCTTTTTTTCTCTCTTTCCTCTTTTATCATATATATTTTTCTCAATCTCTTTTTTATAAGAAGAATGCTTCATAGATGTCACTATGGTGATGCTGCAAGTTTTCACCATGATTAGGCATGGCTTAGGCTAGCAGCCCAAGCGTTTCTCTAACATAAAATATATAACTCCATGGACTTACAAGTTCCCCTTACATTTCACACCGATGACATCCATAAACAAAAGAGCATGATATCAACTGTGTACAAAGTAAAAGTGCAATGTTGAAAGCGTTCACCATGACAACATGGTTCTGCTAATTCTGTAGGGGTTCGTAGCATGGAAAACAAAAAAATCTACCGCATGCACACAAACAAGCCAAGATCTATCTACTAGATTGTAGCAACAAGTCGATTAGAGTACACACCCTCAAAGATTCCAAAGCGGTTAACGAGAGCAGATTCTCGTGGGTGATGTAGTTGTACACTTTCCGATCTCAAGATCGCGTAGACGATCCTTCCGACAGCGCTTCCACAGTCGGTCACACGTTCGGTACTCGCTGAAGACCTTCCTCTCCCTTGTTCCAGTAGGCAGCGAAGGTTGTAGTTCTCCCCTCGTGATTCCGGCAGCACGGCGGCGTGGTGTCGGAAGTAGAGGGAAGATCCTGCAGGGCTTCGCATAAGTCGGAGCAGGTTATGGTGGGAATTAGGGTTTCTAGCGATCTAGAGTTTAGAGGGCCGGAGAGGAGGAGGTGGAGTCAAGTGCCTAGGCGATTTACGATTCGCATGGGCAAGTGTGGAGGGGGCTGGTTGTGTGTTCTTTGGGGCATCCCGTCCCCTCTATTTATGAGAGGGAGGGCAGCTTGGGAGAGGGGAGTTTGAATCCTTCCCCAAACCCAAGTTGGAAAGAAGGAAGGACTCTTTCCTTTTTCCACTAGGAAACTATTGTTCCAGTTTGACTTTTCAAACCTCCCTTTTGACTTTCAATTTAGAGCTTTATTTCTCTCTCGCAAATGCCCAACCAAGTGACCAAGGACATGATCCAATCATTCCACTTAACCATGACACATTCATGAACCATTCCCCTTCCGGTCTGGTGAACTTTCTAGACCCTTCTAGAACCTCTCCGATGAAAACATCGAAATCATTCCCGAACTTCGGAATCAGACTTTCCTTATATGAATCTTATTCTCCGGATCATTTCGGATCTCCTCGTGATATCTCAGATCCCATCCAAGACTCCGAACAACATTCGGTCTCCCTAATTACATTCCATATCTACTAAACAACATCGAATCCTTAAGTGTGTCTCCCTATGGTTCGTGAATTATGCGGACATGACCGAGACACTTCTCCGATCATTAACCAATAGAGGAATCTGGAAATTCATATGGCTCCCACATATTTCTACGATTACTTTGCGATCGAATGAACCACTTACATATGATACCAATTTCCCTTTGTCTCGCGATAGTTTACTTATCCGAGGTCTGATTGTCGGTATATCTGCATACCTAGTTCAAACTCGTTACCGACAAGTACTCTTTTCTCATTCGCGTGATATGTGATCCCTTGTGAGCCAGTCACATGCTTGCAAGCTAATTGGATGAAATTCCACCGAGAGGGCCCAGAGTATATCTATCCATCATATGGATGGACAAATCCCACTCTTGATCCATCTGCCTCAACACACACTTTCCGAACACTCAATGCCACCTTTATAGCCACCCAGTTACGGTGTGGTGTTTGATGTCATCAAAGTATCCATCTGGTGATAGTGATTAGCATGATCTCCTCGAAGGAATTAGGTTACTATGTATCAGAAAGCTTATAGCAAACGAACTATTGAAATGACTTGATCTTTATGCTATGCTTATCTATAGGAGTATGTCCATCACACCATTATGCTAATGATATGATCTTGGTGTCAATAATATCTGAATGTTCATGATCAGTAAATCATGATCATATATTAACCAACAAGCTAGTTTAACAAGAGGCTTTACTAGGGACTCTTTTATGTTTACAAATCACACAAGTATTAATGTTTACGGTTAATACAATTATAGCATGGTATGTAAAAATTTATCACAAGCATGAAGATATGATAATAACCTCTTTATTATTGCCTCTTGGGAATATCTCCAACAGTCTCCCACTTGCACTAGAGACAATAATCTAGTTTCAAATCTTTCTGTATTCAACACCTATGGCTTTTCGGTGTTGTATGTACACGATTGCTAGTGGTCAACTGTTCGGATCCGACACTTTCAGGTCCGTGTGTAATTGCATGTCTTTGCGTCTCTACGCATCACTCATTCTCTAATGAGATGGCTTTGTATAAATTTGGTTCTTTGGTGAGACCTTTAGTTCCTTGGGGCTAAAACATGTTGAAAATATTGTCGTACAATATATCTTCATAGTACTATCCCGCTGTGAACTACACCTACTTTGATAACAAACTACTTGACACAAATGACCTCTTTTGCTGCTATAATAGCAGTCATATACTTAGCATTTTGTTGTAGTATATCTATCACAATGTCTTAACTTTGGAACTCGTCCAAATCCATTATGGAACTTATTTTCCATTATATTGTTCCACCCTTAGTTTAGATTGAGATAAACTTAATTTGTACATTGTGACAAAACTAGTACCAATGTAGTACTTTTACAATGAACTAATCATCTATTTGTCACATCTATAAAAATAATATATTCTTAGTCTTCCAAAAGATCATAAGAATATCTTTACTATCGTCCAATGATCATCTTATGAATCATTCTGGTATATGCTCATAACATTTAGAGCATAGGACATAGCTGGATTTGTACATATCACACTATGATTGATATAAATACTCTTTGTGATTTCATACATCAAGTATCGATCTATACTTGAATCTTTGTTTCACTTACCAAGTGTCGATACACTTGAATTTTTATTTAATCTATTCTGTGTGGCAAGAACCTTTCTTATCATTTCCATATTTAACTCATTCAATATCTCATCTATGTACATTTGGCACAACCATATTAGCGTCTCAGTCTATTTATATAGATATTGATGCCAAATATTCGTGTTTTGCCTAAGTATTTCATCGAGATGAAATTCTTAACATGTGTTAATAAAATATACATCATTTCCAATCAACAACATGTCTTCCACATCATGTATTAGAAATATGTCTTAGCGCTCCCACTTAATTTCTTGCAAGTGCAAGCATCTTCATCATCTCTGATAAATTTAAACTCTTTTAACAATTTCATCATGGTGAAGATTCCAACTCCTCGATGCTTACTTGAACCATTGAGGTTTGCATATTATTTTAGCATCACTTGAATTAACAAAACCCTTTGAACCGTGTTATGCACACGTCAAAGGTAACAATTTTATTATAAGAACTTGCTTTGTTTATTCAACTACCACATAACAAAATTATATGTAGTGGTTGCTACATTAATCCTTCTAGACTAAATATCGCTATGAAAGATCAAATATTGTCATAGTCAACCTTTGAACATTGTTGTGAACTCTTTCCAAACATGTCGACTATTTTATAAATGTGAAACATCCATGTCTATTTCTTTATAGATCCAAACACGACTATAAGGTTTTACACCTTTCCAGAGGGTCTTTCAAGTTCAAAGCTTGATTTCTCGTGTATGGAACTATCAAGGATTTTATGGCTTCAAGCCATTTGACGGAGTCAGGGCCAATCATCGCTTCTTTGCATGTAGTCGGTTCATTATTGTCAAATAATGATTCAACCCTCAAATCTTGGTATTTGATTGTTTATCCGACTTTCTTGGTTCAATAGGAACTTAGACTTCTGCGACCACAACCTTTGAGGCACGTGATCCATGAGCATTGTTGCTGCCTTCGGAACACTTTTCAGCGTTGCACAACTTTGCACATATAGCTAAGGTTCTTTTAACCTTATCAAAGTTCTGTTGTCCTCCCACTTAACTTTTCATGGAAAATTCCTTTCTTAAAGAAACTTGACGTTCTAAGCGACAAACATTTTTTTCTTTGGTGTTATGAAGGAATAATCAACGATTACTTGAAATAACATACAAAGATATGTTCATCTGATTTTTGTTGCAAACATCTTTCTTATACATAGCATACCAATGTTTAAGAAAAGACAACTTGGGTTTTATCCCAAACCATAACTTTATATGGTGTCATTTCAACGGATTATGATGGAGCTATTTTTAGTGGAAAAACGGTAGTCTCTAAAGCTTTAATATTTAAAATATAATGTCATTTTTATAAATTACACCTTTGATCTTACCATGTCAAACAAGGTTTCATTACATATCTCGAACGCTCCATACACTTATGGTGTTTCAGGAAATTCAAATCCACGGAATGATTCCTCAAATCCAAGGTATTATGCTAAACTTGTAACTCAAATATATTCCTTTATGATCCTATCATAAATTCTTTATTTTCTTGTTACATTGATTTTGCACTTCATCTTGAAAGTTTTTTGAACTTTTCAAATGTTTCACACTTCATCCTCAGTAAGTAAATATTCATATATTCACTCAAATTTTCGTAGAAAGCATATGAAGTTGAAATCCATCGCTCTTGACTACACGTAATGGACTTCATACATCTATATTTACAAGATCCAATAAGCTAGTCATTCATTCCCTTTGGCCTATGAACGGAGTTTTAATTATCTCTAGGAAAGTTTCACAAGCGTCATTTTATCACAAATCAAAAGACTCCAAAATTCCATCCACATGGAGTTTCTTCATGTTTTCTTTCAAATGTAATTTAAACGGCGATGTCACTTCCTAAGTGATCTTTCAATCAATTTGTCTTTCGACATTTTTAGCACTATTTTTATGGATGTGATTTATCCAACGAGATTTGTAAATCATCCATCTTTTATGGATTACGACAACTATTTGAATAACCCTTTTATTCTCATAATACCTTATAAAACAATTCTTGAAGGCAAGCTTTGTATTTAACGAGCAACACAATAACCCTTTATTTGTTCTCGATGAACATCATCACATACTCTTTTGCTGGTTACTTGGGACATTATAGTTCATGAATTATGTTGTTTCGTATGACGATTTACACCAACAAATTCAGTATCTAATACTTAAGAACCACATTATTTAACAAGCAAAGAATACAACCATAACACATATATCCTCTATATACCTAAGATGAACAATTCTGGTCTTTTCTTTTCTGCCATATATTTATGAGATTCTCTTTCAGTATTTCCTTTTCTGTTTTGAAAGAATCTATCAACATCAATAGTGGAGCCATACACATGACACATAGTCCAAAGCATGTATAGTTAAATACCAATGTCTTTGGACTTGCACTTTGAAGTAGATCACCATCATCAAATATTTGGTGTTCTTTCAAATTCCATTCTTTAGTAATCTCTTGGTGTAGTAAACGTTTTACCTACATCAAATATTCATCCTTATCATGGAACTATTCATGATCAAGCTGCTTTATCTTATAACGGTGAATCGCGAGTACAATGTTGTTCTCCAAAACCTTTTGGAGGATTACGACGACTGGCGTCTCCAACCTTTTACAAATTTCCATCAAATATGAGAACATAAAATTTTCCATATTATACTCTATCATGTTATAATCAAAAACATCGTTTCAGATATCGTAATATCTTTCACATATGATGTTCCTAGATAACCTTGATATTAAAAAAATCTTTTGAATATCAAGAATCATGGAGATAAACATGATACTTATTACTAACACTGGAATTGTTACTCTTGATTTAATATCAATTATTAAACTTCACGAAGTAACCGGAACTTACTGAAAGTTTTCAATAGGACTTTTAAACTTTAGATTAACACTTCAAAACAATACGATACCAGTTCATAAAGTAATTAACCAGAATTCTATAGTTCTATTATCTCAATTATAACTAAGCGCAAGGTGGTAAACGGATGCCAATGACTACAACAACTATGCAAATTCACTTTGATTTAATTTATGATAAATAGTGTTCAACTTTTAATCATATTGCTGTTAAACTCCCACTCAAAACAATATCCCTCACATTGTTTTAGTGATCACACAAAACCAAATTCACTACACCAAGTCCGATCTGACATGATATAGTTTCAAAGGCAACAATCATCATGTTCATCGTATCATCTATATGACTCATGCTTTACCTTTCAGTATTCCGTGTTCTGAGACCATGTCTGTACATGCTAGGCTCGTCAAGATCAAACCTTAGCTTCCGCATGAGCAAATCTGGCTTGCTCCCATTGTATACACTAGCAGAATCTAACACACCCGATCATCACGTGGTGCTTCGAAACAACGAGCTTTGGCAATGGTGCCTACTAAGGATGGACACTTTATAACTTGATATTTTGTGAGATGGATCATCTTATAATGCTACCGTCGCAATCTAAGCAATACAAGATGCATAAAAGGATTAACATCACATGCAATTCATAATATGTGATATGATATGGCCTTTCTTCTTATTCTTCCGATCTCCATCTTCAAGCACGAACATGATCTCCATCATCACCGGCGTGGCGTCAAGGTCAATGGCACCGCTCCATGGTTGTCGTCCACCAGCATCAACAATTACAACTACTTTAAATAATAGACACGCGGGTCTTAACAAAATTAAAAGACAACCATCTGGCTCATGCCGGTTACCGACTTACAATAAGGAACATTGCATACATCATATATAATTACAATAATGGCCATATCACATCACAGCACACCCCTGCAAAACAAAGTTAGACGCCTCTAATTTTCTTTGCATGTTTTATGTTGTTTGGGGATTTCATCAAGTGTCGTTCTAACTTACGAACAAGAACCACAACGTTGATGCTTGAACTATCAAGTGCCCGTTGTAAATTGAATCTTTACTATGATGGGAGAGACAGGCACCCGCAAAGCCACTTATGCAATACAAGTTGCATGTCAAGCATGGAGCAAGTCTCATGAACGATGTCATGTAAGGTTAGCCTGGGCCGCTTCATCCCATCATACCGCAAGATGCAAAGTACACAAAAAGCAATTGATAATAAAAGCACCACCACCCACAATGAACATTGTGTTCTACTCGTGCAACAGATCTACATATAGACACAGCTCTGATACCACTGTAGGGGTTCGTAGCATGGAAAACAAAAAAATCTACCTCCTGCACACAAACAAGCCAAGATCTATCTACTAGATTGTAGCAACGAGTCGATTAGAGTACTCACCCTCGAAGATTCCAAAGCGGTAAACGAGAGAAGATTCTCGTCGGTTATGTATTCGTACACTTTTCGATCTTAATATCGCGTAGACGATCCTTCCGGCGTTGCATTCCGGCAATGCTTCCACAGTCGGTCACACGTTCGGTACTCCATGAAGACCTTCCTCTCCCTTGTTCCAGCAGGCAGTGGAGGTTGTAGTTCTCCCCTCGTGATTCCGATAGCACGACGACGTGGTGTCAGAAGTAGAGGGAAGATGCTGCAGGACTTCGCCTAAGCCGGAGCATGTTATGGTGGGAATTAGGGTTTCTGGTGATCTAGGTTTAGAGGGCCGAAGAGGAGGAGGTGGAGTCGGCGGCGGCTAGGGCGGCGGCGGCGGTGTGGGGAGGGGATGGTTGTGTGTTCTTTGGGGCAGCCCCTCCCCTCTATTTATGAGAGAGGGCAGCTTGGGAGAGGGAATTTTGAATCCTTCCCCAAACCCAAGTTGGAGAGAAGAAAGGACTCTTTCCTTTTTCCACTAGGAAACTATTGTTCCAGTTTGACTTTTCAAACCTCTCTTTTGACTTTCAATTTAGAGCTTTATTTCTCTCTCGCAAATGCCCAACCAAGTGACCAAGGACATGATCCAATCATTCCACTTAACCCTGACACATTCATGAACCATTCCCCTTCCGGTCCGGTGAACCTTCTAGACCCTTCTAGAACCTCTCCGATGGAAACATCGAAATCATTCCCGAACTCCGGAATCGGACTTTCCTTATATGAATCTTATTCTCCGGATCATTTCGGATCTCCTCGTGATATCCCGGATCCCATCCGAGACTCCGAAAAACATTCGATCTCCCTATTTACATTCCATATCTACTAAACAACATCGAATCCTTAAGTGTGTCTCCCTACGGTTCGTGAATTATGTGTGTCGTGGTATTGCACGGCAGATGCTACTGGGGTAGCTTACGTAGAGGGAGCAAGGCGACGTAGGAGAATCCGGGAGCGAGATTGGCACACGATGTACCCAGGTTCACGTCCCCTCGGCGGAGGATCGCTACGTCCTGCTATCAATCCAGTATATGAGTATAGATTGGTTTACATGGGAGCTGCCATAGACGGAGGGAGACTGGATCTAATGAGACGTGGAAGAAGATGCCCCATGGGGGGGTGCCCCTGGTGGCTTTATATATGCAGCCAGTTAGGGTTTACAAGTGCTTTGGTGGGCTTTCTATTGGAGTCTCTATCTTGGGCCTCCATCGGGCGCCACGCTGGTCGATATCGCCACCAGATTCGTAGTCGACCACCGAGGCTAGGTTCCAGTCGGCTCAGTCCATCTGGCGAATCCGCTTCGTGGGTATACCCCGATTGGTATTCCCCCATCAGTAGTCCCCGAGCGCGTTGTCGATTCGACGCGGGCTTGAGGCAGGGCGCGGAGAGTCTTGACGATGGGTCGTGGCGAATTGGCGACGAGCTCCTAAACATAGAAAAGAATCGTGAGGCGGGAGGCAGTCGGCGTGAGCCAGTCGGTGATGACCAGTTGGTGAAAGACGTAGGGTGTCGGTGAAGCCGCCAGTTGCGGCGAGTCTCCAAACATGGAGCGTGCCGAGTACCCGAACGTGGAGCGTGGCGAGGTCGAGCGACCGGCGAGTGCCGAGTCCCCGAGCATGCCGAGTGGCGAGGTTGGGCGACCGGCGAGTGGCACTGTCTATAGCGCGCCGAGTCCCCGAGCGTGTTGAGTACGCGAGGGCGAGTCCGCGGTGGCGAGTCCCCGAGCGTGTTGAGTACGCGAGGGCGAGTCCGCGGCGGCGAGTCCCCGAGCGTGTTGAGTACGCGAGGGCGAGTCCGTGGCGGCGAGTCCCCGAGCGTGTTGAGTACGCGAGGGCGAGTCCGTGGCGGCGAGTCCCCGAGCGTGAGTACACGAGGGCGAGTCCGCGGTGGCGAGTCCCCGAGCGTCTTGAGTACGTGAGGGCGAGTCCGCGGTGGAGAGTCGACGAGGGCGAGCCGCGGTCGCGGAACCACGCGTACACGCAGCATGCCTAGGAGTATTTCCCGAGGCTCGGTTGGCTCGTAGAGGCGACTTGAGGCTCATATTTTGAAAATAGTAGTGGTTGTTGCCGAGCGTGTCGAGTGGTGAGGTCGAGCGACCGTCGGGCGCCGAGTCCCCGAGCGCGGCGAGTCCGCGATGATTGCGAGTCCGCGAGGGGAGAGTCCCCGAGCGTGGCGAGTCCGCGATGATTGCGAGTCCGCGAGGGGAGAGTCCCCGAGTGTGGCGAGTCCGCGATGATTGCGAGTCCGCGAGGGGAGAGTCCCCGATGATGTTGATTGCGCTGTTTCTGTTAGCGAGTCTCTCGTCTTGGCCCGGGGGGCCAGTCGCATGGCGACTCCAAAGATGGCTCTCGGCTTGGCGTTCTTCCTGGACGATCCGAGGCTCGGTTTGCGAGTCCTCGTCCGCAGTACTTAGCCGTGCGAGTCGCATTGTCTAAGGTTGAGGAGGACATGGTGCTGTTTGTGTAGCACTACCATTTGTCTTGGCCCGGAAGGCCAGTCGAGCAAGGCGACTCCAATGATGGCTCTCGGTTTGCATTTTTCGTGGACGATCCGAGGCTCGGTTTGCGAGTCCTCGTCCGCACTACTTGGCCATGCGAGTCGCTCTTTCAAAGGTTGGCAAAGGCGAATAGATTTTTCTCGGGGAGAAGAGGCACCCAGTGGTGAGTCCATGCAGCGTGGCATGCGACCCTCTCTGGCGACTCGGACGATGAAGGTCCCTTAGCAGGCGCGGCGTACGCATTCAACGTAGCCGGAAAGAGTCGATACGGCGGACACGGGGTCGACGCGACGGATGGAGGTCACGCTATGGCGAAGTCTACGCGACGGACACGGGGTCGACGCGGCGGACATGGGGTCGCTCTATGGCGAAGTCGACGTGGCGGACGGAGGTCGCGCTATGGAGAAATCGAAGCGGCGAACACAAGGTCGACGCGACGGACGAAGGTCGCGCTAGCGATCCGCGACAGGCGAGTCCACGTCGGACGAGTCACAAAGGTGATGAGCCATAGCTGGGACGAAATTGTCCGCGAGTAGACTGGCCATAGCGAATCGGCGCAGCTGATCATGGACGTGATCGAAAGAGGCATCTCCATCTTATTTCTGTGGCGCTTGTATGCAAACAACATATAATAGATTAGATCTAAGTAAAACACGAGTAGCTAATTTTCTTGAAAGTTAATGCACATGAGACATTAAATAGAAATAATGCATGAAGGTCGCGTGGGTGTGGATCTTTGACTAGAGCAACTCTTTTTTCCTTGGGACCGGAGTCTTTATGTGCCATGTCGTACTTAGAGTCAAGGCGCCAGTCTGCCGCTGGGAAAAGTGGTTCTCCGTGTCACCACTGATAGTGCCAAGAACGCCGCCGACCAAGTCTAAATAAAATAGCACGGCCAGTCGATTAGGATTCGAGGCTGTTTTGGAGCACGGTACCCATGACTGTACCTTTCTCATGGTTGCGATTAGATTTATTGCACGCACGCCGTGTTGGCTGACAGGCACGCACGCGCATGATTAGATTCGGACGTCGAGCCAGATGCCATCTGGCCGCCGGCGCAAGTGAGGGATCCCGCCCGGATTATCACCCTTCAAGCACCGCTAGCCCCACGGTGGGCGCCAACTGTCGTGGTATTGCACGACAGATGCTACTGGGGTAGCTTACGTAGAGGGAGCAAGGCGACGTAGGAGAATCCGGGAGCGAGATTGGCACACGATGTATCCAGGTTCACGTCCCCTCGGCGGAGGATCGCTACGTCCTTCTATCAATCCAGTATATGAGTATAGATTGGTTTACATGGGAGCCGCCATAGACGGAGGGAGACTGGATCTAATGAGACGTGGAAGAAGATGCCCCATGGGGGGTGCCCCTGGTGGCTTTATATATGCAGCCAGTTAGGGTTTACAAGTGCTTTGGTGGGCTTTCTATTGGAGTCTCTATCTTGGGCCTCCAGTCGGCGCCACTGGTCGATATCTTGATCACCGATTCCGTAGTCGACCGGCGAGGATAGGTTCGATCGGCTCGATCCATCTGGCGAATCCGCTTCGTGGGTATACCCCGATTGGTATTCCCCCATCAATGCGGACATGACCGAGACACTTCTCCGATCAATAACCAATAGAGGAAAATAGAAATTCATATGGCTCCCACATATTTCTACGATTACTTTGCGATCGAATGAACCACTTACATACGATACCAATTTCCCTTTGTCCTTGATGCTTGAACTATCAAGTGCCCATTGTAAATTGAATCTTTACTGTGATGGGAGAGACAGGCACCCGCAAAGCCACTTATGCAATACAAGTTGCATGTCAATCATGGAGCAAGTCTCATGAACGATGTCATGTAGGTTAGCCCGGGCCGCTTCATCCCATCATACCGCATGATGCAAAGTACACAAAAAGCAATTGATAATAAAAGCACCACCACCCACAAAGAACATTGTGTTCTACTCGTGCAACAGATCTACATATAGACACAGCTCTGATACCACTGTAGGGGTTCGTAGCATGGAAAACAAAAAAATTCTACCGCCTGCACACAAACAAGCCAAGATCTATCTACTAGATTGTAGCAACGAGTCGATTAGAGTACTCACCCTCGAAGATTCCAAAGCGGTTAACGAGAGAAGATTCTCGTCGGTTATGTATTCGTACACTTTTCGATCTCAAGATCGCGTAGACTATCCTTCCGGCGTTGCGTTCCGGCAGCACTTCCACAGTCGGTCACACGTTCGGTACTCCATGAAGACCTTCCTCTCCCTTGTTCCAGCAGGCAGTGGAGGTTGTAGTTCTCCCCTCGTGATTCCGATAGCACGACGACATGGTGTCAGAAGTAGAGGGAAGATGTTGCCGGACTTCGCCTAAGCCGGAGCAGGTTATGGTGGGAATTAGGGTTTCCGGCGATCTAGGTTTAGAGGGCTGAAGAGGAGGAGGTGGAGTCGGCGACGGCTAGGGCGGCGGCGGTGTGGGGAGGGGATGGTTGTGTGTTCTTTGGGGCAGCCCCTCCCCTCTATTTATGAGAGAGGGCAGCTTGGGAGAGGGGATTTTGAATCCTTCCCCAAACCCAAGTTGGAGAGAAGAAAGGACTCTTTCCTTTTTCCACTAGGAAACTATTGTTCCGGTTTGACTTTTCAAACCTCTCTTTTGACTTTCAATTTAGAGCTTTATTTCTCTCTCGCAAATGCCCAACCAAGTGACCAAGGACATGATCCAATCATTCCACTTAACCCTGTCACATTCATGAACCATTCCCCTTCCGGTCCGGTGAACCTTCTAGACCCTTCTAGAACCTCTCCGATGAAAACATCGAAATCACTCCCGAACTCCGAAATCGTACTTTCTTATATGAATCTTATTCTCCGGATCATTTCGGATCTCCTCGTGATATCCCGGATCCCATCCGAGACTCCGAACAACATTCGATCTCCCTACTTACATTCCATATCTACTAAACAACATCGAATCCTTAAGTGTGTCTCCCTACGGTTCGTGAATTATGCGGACATGACCGAGACACTTCTCCGATCAATAAACAATAGAGGAAAATAGAAATTCATATGGCTCCCACATATTTCTAGGATTACTTTGCGATCGAATGAACCACTTACATACGATACCAATTTCCCTTTGTCTCGCGATAGTTTACTTATCCGAGGTCTGATCGTCGGTATCTCTGCATAGCTAGTTCAACCTTGTTACCGATAAGTACTCCTTTCTCGTTCACGTGATATGTGATCCCTTGTGAGCCAGTCACATGCTTGCAAGCTAATTGGATGACATTCCACCGAGAGGGCCCAGAGTATATCTATCCGTCATATAGATGGACAAATCCCACTCTTGATCCATGTGCCTCAACACATACTTTCCGACCACTCAATGCCACCTTTATAGTCACCCAGTTATGGTGTGGTGTTTGATGTCATCAAAGTATCCATCCGGTGATGGTGATTAGCATGATCTCATGGTCGAAGGAATTAGGTTACTATGTATCAGAAAGCTTATAGCAAACGAACTATTGAAATGACTTAATATTTATGCTACGCTTATCTATAGGAGTATGTCCATCACACCACTCTCCTAATGATATGATCTTGTTGTTAATAACATCTCAATGTTCATGATCAGGAAACCATGATCATATATTAACCAACAAGCTAGTTTAACAAGAGGCTTTACTAGGGACTCTTTTATGTTTACAAATCACACAAGTATTAATGTTTCCTGTTAATACAATTATAGCATGGTATGTAAACATTTATCACAAGCATGAAGATATGATAATAACCTCTTTATTATTGCCTCTTGGGCATATCTCCAACAAATTCCAACATCTAAGTGCAAGCATATACAACATAGATGACACAATGGTTCAAGTTTATTAGGGGCAAGGAATATAAAATGTGCCATCAAGTTCGTGAGAACTTTAATTACTAAGTTTTCACATAACAAAATAATTTTTAATTGGAAGATAGCTGAAAACAAGAATATACTTGGAATTGTGTAACACACCATGCATAGGAATTTATAGTGGACACTTTGGAATAACTTGGTTTCTTGGGAGTTGGAAGCATGAGTAGAGCTTACTAATACAAGTGGAGGCTAGCAAAAGACTGGGAGAAACCAACTAAGAGAGCAATAATGGCCATACTCATGTAGAGCGACAAAACATTACTAATCAAAGCATAGAGTGGTACTACAAGTCAAGGACTAAATGATCATAGATGCTATGATGACTTGTTCATAGTCATGACATGGTGTGAGCATGTGCCAAGTCAACCCAAACAAAACATCAAAGGAGAATACCACAATACTATGCTTTTGTATGCTAAAACAACACATAATTCTTTCAAGGCACACAAAGCAATCCTAATTGTTTTGAAAAAGTCATGCTACAGCAATAATCACTAAGCATAAGGTCAAAACAACACCTAGCATGACATGCTAAAGTCTAAGTCACAGTCAATGCAAGCTCCTCTTGCACTTTCAAGCAAGAACTTTCTACTCCTTTCCAAAACCAATCAACTTATTTGAAACAACACAGCGAGAACGGGGGTCCCAACTACTTTATTCATGCTGAGTAAACAAGATAAACAAAGCAAACGAAAACTAAGACGCTCCAAAAACAACACAACAATGCATGGAACAATAAAAATGAAGTGTCTAGAAAGACCTGAGCTTTTTATTAATGAAGAAGGGGATGCCCTGGGCATCCCCAAGCTTTGACGCTTGTATGTAGAGGGAGTGTCCCAACCTTTATACCATAAGGTGGAGTCCCCTGTGTTTACAATGCTAGTCCCTGGATCAATAGCTAGCATCCACAGTTTAGATGTAATATCAAGAAACATAGGTCATAATATAACTTTATAACCAGGAAGAACATAATTTTATTACATCATACATAGCTCATTTGGCTATTACATTACATTGCAGCGGAATAACTATAGTCATGGGGTCCTTCATCTTCAAGTGCCACAAGCAGATGTTGGTTGTAGACTTTGTAATCCTAATCAATCAATCTTCACTAAAATCAAAAAACCTGCAACATTACAAGTTACAGCCACAAGGGTCAATACATTTAAATTGTATTGGCAAGCTTCACTACTATGTATAATATGAGTGGATCCTATCAATACATGCAATTTTGGCTAAGTACAGTTTAAGGCTCATTTGCATAAAGCAATAATTTATCCTATCTTTTCAAAATGGTTTTGGTCCTTTGTCAAATCTCCTTTTCCAAGTTCCTTGAACTCCTTGGTAGATACTCAAGTGTTCAAGTCCTTGTCAAAAATCTCTTGAGCTCCTTGGTAACCCCAAGTGCATCAAGTTTTATCAAAATCTCATGAGTTCCTTGGTAACCCCAAGTGTTCATGTTTTCATCTCTTGAGTTCCTTGGTAACCCCAAGTACATCAAGTTTTATCAAAGTCTCTTGTGCTCCTTGGTAACCCCAAGTGCATCAAGTCTTTAAAAGTTTTCTTTTAGAAATTAGAATGTCGAGATCTCCCATAGCTTCAAACTTTAGTTGATCAGTATTGTCCATAACCGAGGACACGGCTAAGTACTTAGATTTTATTATCTTCTACAGAAGGAGTACAGTTTACCCACATGTCACAATCCCATCCTTTTGCCACCAGTGGCCACTGGATTAGCACTCACCAAGATGGAGTACTGGCAGATTGAGAATGTGACGAAGTCTTTCCAAAGGGTCCTCCCATACACCATTGCTAGCTTGTCTTCAGCACCCATGAAGCATTCCAGATCCCCATGTCCAATAAAGTGAAGACAATGCATGGGTCTCCCCAATGTAGTTGACTAAGCCAGAGCCATAATAGCATGTGGTTGCACACGAAAGCCACAATTGGAGAAACATGTTCAATCTCTAAGTTTCATGGGTGGTTTCCTTTGGAGCACAACACAAAGGATTGCCATAGACATGGTTCCTTTTGTTGCCACCTTCTCCAATACTCAAAGTATCCTTGGCCACCCAGGTGGTTCATTGAGTCCTTGTTTTATTATATAAAACACAAGTCCTTTTCTCAACTTCATAAAATATCAACATGTATCTCTTTTCAAAATATAGCATGGCTAAGCATGTAACAACTACATTGTTTTCTCTAAGGAATGTATAGGGAATCCTATTAGGATTTAGCATAGCATAAGTATAAAAATATCTTTTCATGCATGTTTCAAAATCCACTAAGTATAATGAAAATAGTAGGACTTAAGATGATAGTGTAACTTGCCTTTTTGGTAGGGAATGGTGGTTCACTCCTTGATCTTGCTAGTCTCACACTTTGCTAATTTCACTACAATCAATCAAGCAAACACCAAATCAACTAGCATTTCAGATAATCAACCAAACAACAATTCACACACATAAAAATATGGGATCTAATTCATGCATGTAAGCATGCAAGAGATGGTCCTATTTGCAAAGATGGTCTCCACTAGGCTTCTGAACTTGGTAAGGTCCAAGGTGGTCATTTTTCTAAGTGGCAAAGTCATTAGCAAAAGGGTTTTGTCCAAAACTATTTTTAAATCCATTCATCATTTTATGTGGTGAAAAATATTTTTATCAAAGCAACAATTTTGAGTGCTTCACCAAATAAGTTGTTAATTCACAAAACTTGGTGTTTTGGGTCAGTAGGTTTGATCCAAATCATTTTCCCAAAGTTTTCTTTATAAAAACATTTTCATAACCAAAATCTTTATTTTCATTTGGCTAGAAATGGACTAATTCAATTAATCTAACCTAAATTTCACTAAATTCATTTTTAAATCCATGGGTTGGTTCCTAGGGTCAGTAAGTTCACCAGAAACCAATTTGCAAAGGTTTCAAACTTCAAAAACATTTTTGAATCATTTTTCTAGTCTTAACAAGCATTCAAAAGTTTCTGCCAAAAACCAACAAGCTAACAGATACTATTTGCTAAACTAAAGGCATGGTTGGCTAGGGCTTGCTCCACTGATTCCAACGGTATCAAATTTGTAAATTTTGGACATGTGGATCGAAAGTTACAAAGGTTTGAAAAACACAATCTAATCTGATTTCAATTTTTTGTTTTAAACCAAACGGGCCACGCGTCGCTATTTCACTGGTCGATACCGGTTCGGCCGGATCGGCTCTGCGGTGCGTTGGATCTAATTAGATCGCATGTTTAGAAAACGCCCTTCATCGGCTAAGTGATCTATCGCAAGCGTTGGATCGAGATCCTACGGTGCTAGCGTGCTTGACCATTTGCGAGCGGCGCCGGCGGTGGCTAGCGGTGGCGACGGTCAGACAGTGGCGGCGCTGGCTAAACAGGAAGCGAGAGAGGGAGGGAGTAGGCTCACCGAGATTGCAGGAGGCTGGGGAAGCTCGACGTGGTCTCCTTGGGTCAAGGGGCGCTCTGTCGTGGCGGTAATCGTTCGCCGGAGTTGCTCCTGGCGTCAGGCGGCTCTGGTTGTGCTCGGGGACGGTGCTGTGGTTCATGAGAAGGCAAACCGAAGGTGTGGTCAGACGCAGGAGAGTGAGGCGAATGTGTGAGCGTGATTTAGAAAGCGCGGGGCGGTCTGAAACTACCTGGGTGCTTGCCGGAGTTGAAGACAGACGCGGTGGCGAGGTCGAAGCTTGTCGAAGACGGCTCCCTGGGGCACCCGCGGTCGAACTGAGGGCACAGGAAGATGCGTCAGGAGGTGGGGAATCTCCTAGTGTGCTCAGGGAGGCAGGAGGTGGCAAGGCTCGGCCGGAATCGAGGGAGGACGGTGGTCGGAACTGCGGCGGTGTCAGTGAAATTCCGAGCAGCCTGGTGGCAATGTGGAGTTGGCGTTTGAGGGAAATGACAGAGGGAGGAGAGGTGCTTATGTACGCATAGTCAGGGGCGAGATTAACGTAGCCTTTACTCGTGAATTTACGTGCGGTTGAATGACAGAGAACGGCAACATGGTTTGGGGGAGAAGGGGTCGCGCGGGTGAGGAGGATGAACAGGGAGGTGGGGTCCAGTCGTCAGTGGGGAAAAAGGAGTGAGCGAAGGGTCCACTGGTCAGCTTCTCTGTGGGTTGACAAGTTGGTGCGAACCGTTTTCTTTCGGGGAGGGGAGCTGGGCTGGTTCCTGGGCTTATTGGGCTCTGTCGACTGGGCTGGTTCAAACTCTATTTTTTTCTGTCTGCTGGCTTTTTCTTTTTCTATAACTATTTCCTGTTTTGAAATTCAAACAACCAAACAACATTCAAATTGATTCAAGTAATCACCAAACCTTGCACTATGAATTTGGTTCTGTTCAGTAGCATAACCCAAATTCCAGAACCAAAATAATAATTTTAATTTAGGTCCATCATTAATTAAATAAATAGACCATTGTTATTAAATCAAAATAGAATTTGATGTTTATTTTAAAACTCCATTTTGAAATCTAATTATTTTCAAAACCAAATCAGTAGGTTTTATTTGAAAATATAATTACTTGGAAACTTATTTTAAATAAATAAAATAAGTTTGATGTTTTGAAAATAGCAAAACCTTTATTAATAAAACTTCGATATTATATCCTTATTATTTTATTTAAATGAAGCCTTTACTATTTTTTTTATCAAAACAAAATGTTTTATTTCAAAAGCTTGGTCAGGGTTCAATTTGGCTTTATAAAATAATCTTTATTTATAAAACCACCTTTTCTTTTGTAAACCAAATCCTTTTATTTAAAGATCCAAAATAGTATTTCCAAAATATTTTATTTTCCTTTATTAGATGTTTATATTTATAAATCCCTTTAGGATTTATTTGATCCAAATTGGTTTGAAGTTCCAATGGAATTCAAAAAGTTTCTTCTGGCCCTGAAAATCAAACAAAGTTTTATTTTATTCATTTATTTTTCACAATACAAGATTTGGAAAATCTTGGGATGTGATAGGCTACCACCCTTAAAATAAATCTCTTCCCGAGATTTGGGGAGGCTAGGGTTACAAGCAGGTTCAAAACAACTAGGGTACTACCACCCTTAAAAATTTTCAAACAAAAATTACATATTGGCCTTCTTGGGATCCTGGGGAAACTTCTCATGGGCAAACATTTGCATTGTGTCCTTGGTTTCCACACTTGACTCATGGGCCAAGGTTGAGTTTCTCCATAGGCTTGTTCAACTTGTTCTTCATCTTTTCTGGACAGTTGCTTGCGTAATGTCCTGGGTTCTTGCAATTGAAACAGTGGATATCTTTGAGTTCTTTACGTGGCTCTTGTGGACAAGTTGCTACATAGTGGCCTAGATCTTTGCAGTTGTTGCACACCACTTGGCCAATATCTTTATTCTTCGGGTTCTCTGGGCATTCTCCAGAATAGTGTCCCATTTCCTTACATTTATAACATTGCACATGGCTTTTGTCTATCTTCTGCTTCTTGGGTTTCTTTGATCCTTTGAATTGGGTTGTTTTGTTTGGAGGTATAAGTGGTCCTTTTCCTTTGCCATCAACCTTCTTGGTAGACTTGGATCCTTCTTGTTTCCTTTGTTCCACCATGGAATAGATAGGGCATTGGATAGGAACATGGTTGTTTCCTTCACATAGGTAGCAAGTAGCTTGAGAAGTGGGACATTGTCCAACAGGATGTTTCTCTTCACGGTTGGGGCATTGATCTCCATGCTCCTTGGAAGTATGATCCTTGTCTCCACAAATAATGCAAGCTGGGGCTCCATCCAGAATAATATTTCTGTCATCCTTGTTGTCAAGGACTCTTTTGGGATAGCTTTCTTCCATTTTGATCATTTGATCAGTCACCTTAAGCATCAGTTGGCCTTGAGTTTCCAAAAATCCTTGTAGCTTTGGATCTTCTCCACTAGTGTTGGCTATGAACTGAGTTGTCACTTGGTTCAACTGGTGTTGGGTTGCTATGAGCTCTTTCATGTTGTCCTATTGGTTGGTGTTGGTGTCATCAACCTTGAGGTTGGAACCTCTTGGAGTAGTCATCTGTTTGGGTTGAAGGGAGATTAGAATAGGCAAGATATTTCTAAGGAAATATTTCTAATCACACACATCACAATTCACACAAACAATGTGCATGCAATCACAAACCAAACATTTCACTCAAACACAAATTTCAAGCACATACTTAGGCAACAAAATATTTTTGTTACACCACATAAGTTGGTGTGTTTTGACTTCTCTAAAATATGGTGGTCCATCTATATGGTTCACTTGTGATCTTTCCATCCTTCATGATTCTTCTTGTATGAGATCATTGTTCCCTTGAGAAAAACTCTTGGTTACAATAACTTCTAGTGATGTAAGCTCTTTCTAACTTTTGCATTCCCTCAGTCTCTAAATCTTGAGCAGAATTTCCTTGTCTCACTTGTAGTCCTTAGTGTCATCCAAGTTGGAAGTCCTTGGGGAATATGCTGAAGATGTTGAAGTCATTAGAGTTGAACAAGTTGAAGTCATTAGAGTTGAAAGTGTTGAAGAAGTCCTTTGTACATGGTGTAGTCTTTGGCCATGAGGTAGGCTTTTCCATCAAGTTGAAGTAGAAGAGATGTAGAGTTGAAACCAAAATGGTTGAGGAAAGAGTTTACAAGTTTGTTTTGTAAATAAGTTTTGGAACAAAACAACTCCTATTTTTCTAAGGGTTTTTTGTCCAATCCTAGGGTTACAAATCCTACAGGCAACACAATGCTCTGATACCATCTGTAGAGGGAGTGTCCCAACCTTTATACCATAAGGTGGAGTCCCCTGTGTTTACAATGCTAGTCCCTGGATCAATAGCTAGCATCCATAGTTTAGATGTAATATCAAGAAACATAGGTCATAATATAACTTTATAACCAGGAAGAACATAATTTTATTCCATCATACATAGCTCATTTGGCTATTACATTACATTGCAGCGGAATAACTATAGTCATGGGGTCCTTCATCTTCAAGTGCCATAGGCAGATGTTGGTTGTATACTTTGTAATCCTAATCAATCAATCTTCACTAAAATCAAACAACCTGCAACATTACAAGTTACAGCCACAAGGGTCAATACATTTGAATTGTATTGGCAAGCTTCACTACTATGTATAATATGAGTGGATCCTATCAATACATGCAATTTTGGCTAAGTAGAGTTTAAGGCTCATTTGCATAAAGCAATAATTTATCCTATCTTTTCAAAATGGTTTTGGTCCTTTGTCAAATCTCCTTTTCCAAGTTCCTTGAACTCCTTGGTAGATACTCAAGTGTTCAAGTCCTTGTCAAAAATCTCTTGAGCTCCTTGGTAACCCCAAGTGCATCAAGTTTTATCAAAATCTCATGAGTTCCTTGGTAACCCCAAGTGTTCATGTTTTCATCTCTTGAGTTCCTTGGTAACCCCAAGTACATAAAGTTTTATCAAAGTCTCTTGTGCTCCTTGGTAACCCCAAGTGCATCAAGTCTTTAAAAGTTTTCTTTTAGAAATTAGAATGTCGAGATCTCCCATAGCTTCAAACTTTAGTTGCTCAGTATTGTCCATAACCGGGGACACGGCTAAGTACTTAGATTTTATTATTTTCTGCAGAAGGAGTACACTTTACCCACATGTCACAATCCCATCCTTTTGCCACCAGTGGCCACTGGATTAGCACTCACCAAGATGGAGTACTGGCAGATTGAGAATGTGACGAAGTCTTTCCAAAGGGTCCTCCCATACACCATTGCTAGCTTGTCTTCAGCACCCATGAAGCATTCCAGATCCCCATGTCCAATAAAGTGAAGACAATGCATGGGTCTCCCCAATGTAGTTGACTAAGCCAGAGCCATAATAGCATGTGGTTGCACACGAAAGCCACAATTGGAGAAACATGTTCAATCTCTAAGTTTCATGGGTGGTTTCCTTTGGAGCACAACACAAAGGATTGCCATAGACATGGTTCCTTTTGTTGCCACCTTCTCCAATACTCAAAGTATCCTTGGCCACCCAGGTGGTTCATTGAGTCCTTGTTTTATTATATAAAAACACAAGTCCTTTTCTCAACTTCATAAAATATCAACATGTATCTCTTTTCAAAATATAGCATGGCTAAGCATGTAACAACTACATTGTTTTCTCTAAGGAATGTATAGGGAATCCTATTAGGATTTAGCATAGCATAAGTATAAAAATATCTTTTCATGCATGTTTCAAAATCCACTAAGTATAATGAAAATAGTAGGACTTAAGATGATAGTGTAACTTGCCTTTTTGGTAGGGAATGGTGGTTCACTCCTTGATCTTGCTAGTCTCACACTTTGCTAATTTCACTACAATCAATCAAGCAAACACCAAATCAACTAGCATTTCAGATAATCAACCAAACAACAATTCACACACATAAAACTATGGGATCTAATTCATGCATGTAAGCATGCAAGAGATGGTCCTATTTGCAAAGATGGTCTCCACTAGGCTTATAAACTTGGTAAGGTCCAAGGTGGTCATTTTTCTAAGTGGCAAAGTCATTAGCAAAAGGGTTTTGTCCAAAACTATTTTTAAATCCATTCATCATTTTATGTGGTGAAAAATATTTTTATCAAAGCAACAATTTTGAGTGGTTCACCAAATAATTTTTTAATTCACAAAACTTGGTGTTATGGGTCAGTAGGTTTGATCCAAATCATTTTCCCAAAGTTTTCTTTATAAAAACATTTTCATAACCAAAATCTTTATTTTCATTTGGCTAGAAATGGACTAATTCAATTAATCTAACCTAAATTTCACTAAATTCATTTTTAACTCCATGGGTTGGTTCCTAGGGTCAGTAAGTTCACCAGAAACCAATTTGCAAAGGTTTCAAACTTCAAAAACATTTTTGAATCATTTTTCTAGTCTTAACAAGCATTCAAAAGTTTCTGCCAAAAACCAACAAGCTAACAAATACTATTTGCTAAACTAAAGGCATGGTTGGCTAGGGCTTGCTCCACTGATTCCAACGGTATCAAATTTGTAAATTTTGGACATGTGGATCGAAAGTTACAAAGGTTTGAAAATCACAATCTAATCTGATTTCAATATTTTGTTTTAAACCAAACGGGCCACGCGTCGCTATTTCACTGGTCGATACCGGTTCGGCCGGATCGGCTCTGCGGTGCGTTGGATCTAATTAGATCGTGCGGTTCAGAAAACGTACCCCTTCGCGGCTTAAGTGATCTATCGCAAGCGTCGGATCGAGATCCTACGGTGCTAGCGTGCTTGACCATTTGCGAGCGGCGCCGGCGGTGGCTAGCGGCGGCGACGGTCAGACAGTGGCGGCGCTGGCGAAACAGGAAGCGAGAGAGGGAGGGAGTAGGCTCACCGAGATCGCAGGAGGCTGGGGAAGCTCGACGTGGTCTCCTTGGGTCAAGGCGCCTGTCGTGGCGTGTAATCGCCGAGTTGCTCCTAGCGCCAGCGGTTCTGCTCGGGACGGTGCTGTGGTTCATGAGAAGGCAAACCGAAGGTGTGGTCAGACGCAGGAGAGTGAGGCGAATGTGTGAGCGTGATTTAGAAAGCGCGGGGCGGTCTGAAACTACCTGGGTGCTTGCCAGAGTTGAAGACAGACGCGACGGCGAGGTCGAAGCTTATCGAAGACGGCTCCCTGGGGCGCCCGCGGTCGAACTGAGGGCATAGGAAGATGCGTCAGGAGGTGGGGAATCTCTTAGTGTGCTCAGGGAGGCAGGAGGTGGCGAGGCTCGGCCGGAATCGAGGGAGGACGATGGTCGGAACTGCGGCGGTGTCAGAGAAATTCCGAGCAGCCTGGTGGCGATGTGGAGTTGGCGTTTGAGGGAAATGACAGAGGAAGTAGAGGTGCTTATGTACGCATGGTCAGGGGCGAGATTAACGTAGCCTTTACTCGTGAATTTACGCGCGGTTGAATGACAGAGAACGGCAGCGTGGTTTGGGGGAGAAGGGGTCGCGCGGGTGAGGAGGATGAACAGGGAGGTGGGGTCCAGTCGTTAGTGGGGAAAAGGAGTGAGCGAAGGGTCCACTAGTCAGCTTCTCTGTGGGTTGACAAGTTGGTGCGAACCGTTTTCTTTCGGGGAGGGGAGCTGGGCTGGTTCCTGGGCTTATTGGCTCACCGACCGGGCTGGTTCAAACTCTATTTTTTCTCGTCACGGCTTTTTTCTTTTCTATAACTATTTCCTGTTTTGAAATTCAAACAACCAAACAACATTCAAATTGATTCAAGTAATCACCAAACCTTGCACTATGAATTTGGTTCTGTTTAGTAGCATAACCCAAATTCCAGAACCAAAATAATAATTTTAATTTAGGTCCATCATTAATTAAATAAATAGACCATTGTTATTAAATCAAAATAGAATTTGATGTTTATTTTAAAACTCCATTTTGAAATCTAATTATTTTCAAAACCAAATCAGTAGGTTTTATTTGAAAATATAATTACTTGGAAACTTATTTTAAATAAATAAAATAAGTTTGATGTTTTGAAAATAGCAAAACCTTTATTAATAAAACTTCGATATTATATCCTTATTATTTTATTTAAATGAAGCCTTTACTGTTTTTTTATCAAAACAAAATGTTTTATTTCAAAAGCTTGGCCAGGGTTCAATTTGGCTTTATAAAATAATCTTTATTTATAAAACCACCTTTTCTTTTGTAAACCAAATCCTTTTATTTAAAAGATCCAAAATAGTATTTACAAAATATTTTATTTTCCTTTATTAGATGTTTATCTTTATAAACCCCTTTAGGATTAATTTGATCCAAATTGGTTTGAAGTTCCAATGGAATTCAAAAAGTTTCTTCTGGCCCTGAAAATCAAACAAAGTTTTATTTTATTCATTTATTTTTCACATTACAAGATTTGGAAAATCTTGGGATGTGACATTGTACCTCTTGGATATTTATTGGGGTGACACCGGGGTGGCATCCCCAAGCTTGAGATTTTGTCCATTCTTCATTTCATTACATCATTCTCTCTTTACACCTAAAATTTTTCCTTCATACAAAACTTCACACAATCTTTATTAGCAACATTAGTGTATTCAAAAGATAATAGACCCTTGGGTTTAGCTTTATAACAGCAAAAAAATTCACTAAAAACACAAGCTACTATAGCAACTCCTTCAAAAAGCTCGATTTGCCAAAAATAACCCAAAAAGGAATCAATAAGAAGCATGCATGATTACAAATAGATGAGGTCTTGATCATGAATGGAGCTCACAAGATCTAGACATGAAAGAACAAAGTAGGAGATACGACCATCTATCTACTACATGGACCCGTAGTCCAAGGCGGAAGTACTCATGCTTCATACCAGAGGTGTAAGATCCCTCCTTTATAAAGGAAAAGGATCCCTGTGATTGCAATGCTAGTCCCTGGATCATTGCTAGCATCCACAGTTTAAGATGAAGTACACAGATACAAAGGTCATTTATTACATCCATTCCAGAGATAAACATAGTCTTTACAACTCAATGCCACAGGCCTAATACAAGAGTTTGAATAAGTAAATAAATATAAGTCTTCATCTTCATGTGCCACAGGCAAACATGTTGAGTGTAGACTCATGACACCTAATCCTCATCAGAGTAACCTGCAACATCACAAGTTACAGCCACAATGGGTCAATACTTTGGAATAGTATTGGCAAGTGATACCTTAGTATATTTTAAGTGGTCTAGATACTATATGCAAATTTGGCTAAGTGTAGCTTGTCTTGCATCGCTCAAAATAGGTTTTACCTATTAGTTGAAATCACTAAGTTTTTCTTTGCCAAAATTTTTCCCAAGGAACCACCAATAGACATTGAGGTCCTTCACCCTTGTTCACCCACAAATTTTTACTTAGAAATTGGGATGAGGAGATTCTTGATAGCTTCCATGCCTTGATGCTCAAGTTGTCCATTGCCATGGACTTGGCTAAGTACTTAGATTTTTCCATCTGCAGAGGTTGTGCACTTTCCCCACCAGACTTGGTTTCACCAAGACAGGACCTTTCAGAAGCCTTCCCTTAGACCAAATGGACGCGTTCCAACCTATCAATCCCACTACCACCAACTGTCCAAATGGCTAAGTTCTAGCAACTTATGTGATACAGGCAGATCCCATATTGCCAAGTGGCTGCACTAGAAGATTCTTAACACTTGGCCTCTAAAATCTCTTTGTTCCTGGGTGGCTTACCACAAGTGAGATACACAAGGTAAACCACAGTCATGGGCCTTGTGTAACCACTCAACCAAAAACCACCAATCAAGTCCCTTTCCACCCAGGTGATTCATTTACTTAGTTGTTTTATTAGGTAAAACAAGTCCAAAGACTTAGAAACATTTTCATCACATCATGTATATTTCACCAACCCTTGTTTGCTACTAGCTAGGCTAAGCATGGCATAGATAGTAATCTTAACTTAGAAATTTCCTAGCAATTCTACAACTACTTAGGATTTCCCAACATGGCATATAGGCAAAATAATAACATGCAAGACTTAGCAAAATATTTCTAATGCTTAGTATAAAACATAGGGATAGAATTATACATGAAGTACCACTTGCCTTGGTAGTTGGGAGAGTAGCACTCTTCACAATCACAATCACTAGCACCAAAATCTACACATAGAATATAGCCGCAATCACATACAAGACATATACAATCAAAAATATATATATGCATGCATGCTAAATGCTAAGTGATGATTTTTAAAACTCAACCAAGCAAGTGCATAGTACTGAATCCTAAACAAGTCAAAAACTTGCCACACAACAATAATTTAAACCCTAAATTAATTCCTAAACAATTCATATGCTCAAATAAGCCCTACACATGTTTTTGAAATTAAAACCTTTTTAATAGAAGCTAAACACTAAACACATTGCATAATCAGAAAGAGCTTGCTCTCCTGATTCCAACGGTATAAAATTTGTCAAATTCTAACATGGGGATCAAAAATTATAGCTAATTCAAATTTGGATATAAATCAGATTCAAATTCTGTTTTTAAAACCAAACCCTAGCCACGCGTCTCTTTCCTATTGATCGATACCGTTTCACTCAGGATCACGCTTCCGCGCTATCAGATCAAGTTAGATCCAACGCGCCAGATCAAAAGAAAACGCTTCGCTCCAGATCTAATTTAAACCGTGAGATCTACATCTAACGATCGCCGCTTTGACCATAGCTCAATGGCGCTTAGCGGCGGCGCGATCGCGCGCGTCTGGCGGTTCCGGCGTTCTAGGTCGCCCGGGGAGGGGAGAGGATGCTCACCAGAACCGCCGTGACGAGGTGAAGCTCAAGGTGTCTCTGGTTGGCGAAGGGGCGCTCGGGGTCGTCGGGGATTCCTCGCCGGAGTTCGCGAACGCGTCGGGTACGGCTGCTTGTCGATGTTGGCGAGGTTCTGATCTGCGCTAAGACAAGAGGAGGGTACCATTAGATGCACAAGACGCTGGGGGATCTTAGGCGTATCAACCAGAGGGAAAGGGTCGGCTGGTACTTACAGGGAGAGGTCGCCGGAGTTCGAGCAGAGAGCGGCGGCGCTCAGTTGTTGTCGCTGCCGAGGCTACAGACCATGCGTGAGCAAAAGGGAGGTGCCAGTAGATGCGCACGGAGCTGCAGATCATGATAGCTGAGTTGTCGGTGCGGTGCTCACCGGAATTCGTCGGCGAGGTCGTCAGAACAGCGGAGTTGCGGCGAGAAATACTCGCAGCCTGGGGGCGCTCTGTGGTTGGTGAGTGAGGGGAAATGGCCGCGAGAGGGAGGGGTTTAAATAGGCAGGAGCTCGACAAGAAACGCCTGGCGAATCAATGTCAATTACGTCGCGGAATCAACGCAGCAACGGCCAGCGGCGACGTGTTCATGCGTGGAATTTGGGGAAGACGACGATGACGTGGACGGGGCCCAGCTGTCTACGAGAGAACCAGAGAGGGGGTGGGGTCCGCCGCGGCTCAGGTGCGTCTGCGCGTGAGAGAGAGAGAACCCGGGTGGGCTAGCTGGGCTGGATCTGCTGATGGGCTCAAAGTCTGGCGCCGGCCCTTTTCATTTTCTTTATTCCTTTTCTATTTCTGATTTGATTTTCTGGAATGAATTTCAAATGATTTCAAACTCAAACTGAAATCAAATCTTTTTAGGAATTTTGTAGGGTGCAACATTCATATTTCTGGGCATAGAAACATGTGGTCTCTCTGTTCAAGCTTGGTTCTTTTGGATAAACAAAATAAACAGTGCTATGGCACTTGATTTGCAAATAATTTGAAAATGGTTTTGAAACCATTTTTATTTTATATACTTTGTCCAAACTCCACACTCAAACCAATCAAAGAAGCAAACAAACTTGGTTTAAAAACACTTATGTTGTCAAATGAGGATGGTCATTTGATTTAAGTTTGCCCACATAAAATGATAGCACTATGTGCTTCTGTTTTCTTGAAAATGGTTTGAAAATGATCTCAACATTTTATGCATGCATGAATGATATGCAATCTTTGAAATCATGATTTTAGGGATGTTACAAGAGGCTGGCATGATGAAGAAGAAGGCCTCCGGGATGATCTCCCCTCCGGCAGGGTGCCAGGAAGAGCTTCAGATCCCCCTAATCTAGGGACGATGGTGGCGGCGGCTACAGACGGTTTCGTGGAATATTGATTGGGTACTTAGGGTTTAGGCATCAGGGGCTTCTTATAGGCGAAGAGGCGAGGATGGGAGGCGGCCAGGGGGGCCACACCCTGCCTAGGCATGGACCCACCCTAGGCCACGCCTGGGGGGGTTTGGCCGCCCTGTGGTGCCCCTTTGTCTCTCCTCTGGACTCTGTGTTCTCTTCGATGAAATATTGACTTTGTCTTTTGTCCCGTCCAATTCCAGGAATATTTCCTTACTAGCTTTTCTAGAACCAAAAACAGCAGAAAACAGGCAACTGGCACTGTGGCAACTTGTTAATAGGTTAGTACCAGAAACAATATGAAAAGCACCTCAAAGTGTGGACAAAGCAAAGCAATGTAGATACTAAACAAGCATTGACCATAAAAAATTATAGATATGTTTCCGACATATCAAACCTGTGCTAATGTATCGGCCTTACTTGGACTAATACATACTTGTGATTAAACCCCTTGCAAGCATCCGCAACTACAAGAAAGCAATTAAGGTATAAACCTAACCACAGCCTTAAACTCTGAGATCCTACACTCCCCTGTGCAATGGTGTCCTAACGGGGGTTCGGGTTTCTGTCACTCCGGCAACCCCACAATTAGTAGCCAAATACACAATGCATTCCCCTAGGACCATAAATGGTGAAGTATCATGTAGTCGACGTTCACATGACACCACTAGAAGAATAGCACCACAACTTAAATTCTAAACCATTGAATAATATCTCAACACAAATCCACTACTAACAACATGACTTCTCCCATGTCCTCAAGAACTAAAAGAACTACTCACGAGACATCATATGGATCAAGATCAAAGATGATATGGTGATGAATAATAATATGAACATAAACAATAATCCAATGGTTCCACTCACAAGCATCAACTACAATAGTAATCAACACCAGGAAAGTTTCCCCTAAGAACTATGCAAGTATTCAACACAACTGATACATCGGGATGGAGTGGTGATGAGGGTGCTGGTGGATATGATAGTGTGGATGCTGCTGATGATGATCCCGATGAAGTCTAGCTTGATGATGGTGTTGATGGCGATGATCTCCCCTCTCCAGGAAGGAATTTCCATGGCAGAAATTTGTCTACCGGAGAGCTCTTTCTCTCTCGGTGTTTTCCACCCCGTAGAGGCGGCGGAATCTTTCTGTGCTCGCTCCCTGTGTATTAGGGTTTCGAGGAGAAGATATAGGCGAGAGGTGGGCCACGTGGGCCACACCCCTGTAGGCGCGGCCTAGGGGTGGCCCGCGCCTTGGGGTGTGGTCCCCCTGTGGCCCATCTCCACCTCCCCTTCTAGCATTCTTCGTCTTCTGGAAAATATAATTTTCCATAGTTTTTCTAGTATTTTTTCGATCTTCATGAAATTGCATCAAAACACCTCTATTTCCATCAGAATCCTGACTCCGGCAGTTCATCCTCCAAGAATCATCCAACATGCAAAAACAGATGAAAAGACATAAGTAACACCTATGAATAAGAAATATATCAATGAATAGAAGCAAATTATGATATAGAATGGTGATGCAAATTGGACGTATCAACTCCCCCCAAGCTTAGACCTTCGCTTGTCCCTAAGCAAAAACTGATCTCGGTAAACATGTCCACAAGTTTATGGAGTGAAGTGTCAATAAAATAATACGGACAAGAAGCATCACCCTTACCATTACACAACTCATAGAAGAAAGCAACTCACCATTATATAACTTAGCTTGCAACAAGTAGAGGAGTCACAATAGAGATGCATAAAGATAAATCATAATTGGAATTGGCAAACTTTGTTCTTGGTCAGAGAACAGCTGGCAAACAGTTTCACAAATAAAGCTTTTGTAAAGAAGTTTCACAATAAGAGTACTCTTTGCTCAAGCATAAAAGGTTTTTCACAATGATGGATTTCAAAGTAATACTCAATAGATAAGAATCTTGTGCAAACAAGGAAGATAAATAACATGATTGAATAAATCATGATATGAATGCTTGAAAACAACAACTCAAATGCTTGCTGGGGATAGAGAGGAAGTAGGTTTACTGACTCAACTTGGAAGTAGAAGAAAGGCCCTTCATAGAGGGAAACAGGGATTTCAAGTTCATAAAGAGCTTCCAAAAGATTATGGTACTTAGTATCTTTGAGCCCTCATTGCCCCTATCATAAGCATCTTGAGGTGATTAAGGTTAAAGTGAACAAATATGGAGTATATGCTTGACGAAATATAAGTTGGCAATCTCATGTCCCTTGAGTACGAGGGCCGCTCCTCATGCTACTCAACTTTAGTTACCGATAAGATCTTGTCATAGTAAGTACATGTGTATCATAGAGAACCGCCAACGGGGTACCCCTTGCACATGGTACAGGAGCTATCTCATAACCAAAATTACAAGGCAAGTAGACAATGAGAATCTCAGCAATCTTTTTATTTGCTATTTGCGTAGATTTTTATTGAGGATGCTTCACGGATTGCTCATTATGGTGATGCTGCAAGTTTCCACCATGATTAGGATTGGCTTAGGCTAGCGGCCCAGGCGTTTCTCTAACACAAAATACATAACTCCATGGACTTACAAGCTCCCCTTTTATTTCACACCGACGACATCCGCAAACAAAAGAGCATGATATCAACTGGATATGTATCCATGAGTGTTGAAAGCGTTCCTCGTGAAAACACGGTTCTGCTAATCCCAATGTATAGATGCAAGCATATACAACTTTGATGACACAATGGTTCAAGTTTATTAGGGGAAAGAAAATAAGGTGTGCCATCAAGTTCGTGAGAGCTTTACTAACTAGTTTTCACATAAAAAATAAATTTTAATTCGAAAGATAGATGAAGCTTGAGAATTTGCTTGGAATAGCGATAGTGCTAATAGGAGATATGGTGGACACAAATGGCACGAATTTTGGTTCAAAGGGATTGGTGCATGAGAAGTATGACTTCTCAAAACAGTTTTTGGGCTAGCAAGGCTAGGTAGCAAGCAAAAGAGTTGAAGGAAACAAGCAAACATACAAGTAATAAAGCCAACATGCAATCTTCCTTGAAGACACAAAATATCTTAAATAAAGAATACTAAGCTTATGAGACAATCAAGAAAGAAAATAAATGATACAAAATACCTGTAAGCTTTTTCTCTTTTCCTTTCGAACCTCAAAAAGTGTTGCTACTGACTAGAGCTTTGGTTTGCCAAAACCAATTTAGATCTACTTGATGCTCCCAAAGTGATGCCAATACTGATAAACAAGATCAATCATATAATATAGATTGCAAACTAAAATAAGAAGTGCAAAAAGTAAAAGATGAAACTTCTCATTAATATTCCATAAAGGCACTCACACCAAGGGATACATAGATAATCAACTAGAGGAGAGATACTTCCACAATGCAAACCAACCTATAAAATAACTTCTATACCAAAGATATAGCTCTACTAAAAAGGTAAAAGATAAAAGATAATGATGATATCAAGACTCCCCAAGCTTGGAACAAGCCAAGGGGATGCCAAACCTGATGACGAATTACTCCTTCGGTGGTGGTGGTGTTCCCTTGTCTAGGGTCAGAAAACCCTCCAGCATCTTACGAAGCCTGTTATTCTCCTCTTGAAGTATATCCACCTTCACCCTTAGAGCACGGTACTTATTGCAAAACTCATCAGTAGTTCGAAGAGCTTCCACTGCCTCAGGGCAGGCTCTGAAGTCTAGAACAGAGGTCATAATACCCTACATATTATGAGAAAAAGCATGTCCAGTGTTAATTGCCCCTACAAAAGTAGGTTTCCTTGCCCTTGATCCTGTGGCGGCTTGTTCCTTCATGCCTGCCGACATGTCCTTTACTTTCTCCTTGATGCTCCAACCCATGTCTTCGTGCCTAGCAGCGATCCTTTCTTCTTCCACGGGCTTCTTACCTTTGTCGTTGGTGAAGGCCATGGTGCTCTAAACTTGACAAGATTTCCTGACAGAAACAGATCGAAACGAAAACACGACAAGAACACGATATATGAACCTAGGGGGATCCGGGGGGTTATATATTATGAAGTTTCAATGCATAAGGAAGGTACTGGGCGAAAACGAGGCGGAGACGGAGTTCAGGGGTTCACACCCCTCTAGGCGCGGCCAGCTGGAGCCCGCGCCTAGGGTGGGTATGGCCACCCTGGCCTCCGTTTCCTCCTCTGTTTCGTCTCGTAACCTTCAGTATGTAATAAAAACATCAAAAATATAAAAAGATAAGGTTTTCATGAACCTTCTGTTTTCATCACTTTTACCTACTCAAAGATGAACTCTGCAGATTCTGGTGTTTGGTTTCTAATGAATTCTTCCAGAGTCACCATTTGAATAATATCAACATCTTCGTTATAATAATCTCTAGAAATATAATGTTTTAGCCTTTGACCATTCACCACCTGTGTGGTGTTATCCTTCAAAGAAGATATTTTGATAGCACCTGAACGATATACTTCCTCAATAACAAAGGTCCTTCCCATTTTGAGAGTAGTTACCCTGCAAAAAATCTGAGACGGGACCTATACAAAAGAACTTTCTCACCAACATGGAACTCTATTTTGAGAATTCTCTTATCATGCCATCTATTAAAGCGTCATTCAACTTTTTAGCCAATTTTTTCTAGATCTATTAACAGTCTTCTGCAAGATAGATTTAATTTCCCTATTGGAAAGTTCTACTTGCCCACTAGTTTGGGGGTGATAAGTTGAAGCAATTCTATGGTTAACATCATATTTGGCAAGAGTTTTCCTAAAACCACCATGAATAAAATGAGAGCCTCCATCAGTCATGAGATATCTAGGCACACCAAACCTAGGAAAAATATCATCTTTAAGCATTTTAAAAGAGGTCTTACCATCAGCACTATTTTTAGGTATGGCCTCTACCCACTTCGTAACATAATCAACAACAACAAGAATATGAGTATACCCTTTTGAAGGAGGAAAAGGACCCATAAAGTCAAATACCCAATAGTCAAAAGTTCCAATAACAAGAGAATAATTCATAGGCATTTCATTGCGTCTAGAAGTATTACCAACTCTTTAACATTCGTCACAAGATAAGACAAACTTCCTTGCATCCTTGAAAAGAGTAGGCTAATAAAATCTAGATTGTAAAACTTTTTGTGTAGTTCTATCCCCAGCATAATGTCCTCCATAAGCACCGCCATGACATTTTCTCAATATCTCTTGTTGTTCATATTCTGGAACACATCTTCGCATAATACCATCTACTCCTTCTTTATATAAATGTGGGTCATCCCAAAAGTAATGCCTTAGATCATAAAAGAATTCTCTTCTTTGCTAGGATGTAAAGGTTGGAGGCAAATACTTGGAAACAATAAAGTTAGCATAATCAACATACCAAGGACTCTCATGCGGGCTTACCCTTATTGCAGCCAACTGTTCATTTGGAAAACTATCATTAACAGGCAAAGGGTCAAAAGAAATGTTTTCCAAACGAGATAAATTGTCAGCAACAGGATTTTCAGCACCTTTCCTATCTACAATATGCAAACCAAACTCTTGTAAAAGCAACACCCATCTAATAAGCCTAGGCTTAGCGTCCTTCTTTGTCATAAGGTACTTAATAGCAGCATGATCAGTATGAATAGTAACCTTTGAATCAACAATATAGGGTATAGACTTATCACAGGCAAAGATTACACCTAAGAACTCCTTTTCAGTAGTAGCATAATTCTTTTGAGCAGCATCTAGAGTCTTGCTAGCATAATGAATAATATTCAACTTCTTATCAACACGTTGCACAAGGACAACACCCACAGCAAAATCACTAGCATCACACATAATTTCAAAAGGTAAACTCCAATCAGGTGGTTGAACAATAGGAGCAATAGTCAAAGCTTTCTTCAAAGTTTCAAAAGCTTCCTTACAATTATCATTAAAAACAAAAAGTACATATTTTTTGAAGAAGATTGGTAAGGGGCTTTAAAATTTTGGAGAAATCTTTAATAAACCTCCTATAGAAACCGGCATGACCAAGGATACTACGAATACCTTATATATCCTAGGGAAAGGCATCTTCTCAATTGCTTCAATTTTGGCTCAGTCTACTTCAATACCTCTTTCAGAAATTTTGTGTCCAAGAACAATCCCTTCATTAACCATGAAATGGCATTTTCCCAATTAAGAACAAGGTTGGTTTCTTCACATCTCTGCAAAACTTTATCAAGGTTGTGCAAACAGTTAGCAAAACAAGTTCCATAGACGGATAAATTGTCCATGAAAACCTCCACAATTTCTTCACAAAAACCATGAAAGATAGGAGACATACATCTCAGAAAGGTATCAGGAGCACTACATAAACCAAAAGTCATACGCCTATAAGCATAAGTACCATAAGGAAAAGTGAAGGTGGTTTTATCTTGGTCTTGTGCTTTCCCAGCAATTTGAGAGAACCCAGAATAACCATCAAGAAAACAAAAGTGGGTCTTTTTAGACAACCTTTCTAGCATTTGATCAATAAAGATCAAAGGATAATGATCTTTCTTAGTAACTTTATTAACCTTTCTAAAATCAATGCACATCTATACCTAACCACTACCCTTTGGGGTATAAGCTCATTATTTTCATTAGGCACAACAATGATTCCCCCTTTATTTGGGACACAATGATCATGGCTAACCCATTGGCTATCAGCAATAGGGTAAATAATACCAGCATCAAGGAGTTTTAATACCTCATTTCTTACCACATCCTTCATCTTAGGATTTAGACGGCATTGGTGCTCAACAACTGGTTTTGCATCAGGTTCTATATTAATAGCATGCTGACATATAGTAGGAGAAATCCCTTTTAAATCATCCAGAGTATAGCCCATAGCTCATCGGTGTTTCTTTCGTATTTCCAATAACCTTTCTTCTTCCTTTCCTGAAAGTTTAGAACTAATAATAATAGGATATACTTTCTTATCATCTAGATAAGCATATTTGGGATCATCAGGTAAAGGTTTTAATTCGAAAACAGGGTCCCCTTTAGGTGGTAGTGTGGTACCCAAATCTTCCACGGGTAGATTATGCTTAAGTAACTCAGGTTGACGAATGAAAACCTCATCAATCTTATTTCTTTCCTTCATGAAGACCTCTCTTTCATTATTCCAAAAACTGCTACAAGGCATTGTTAGGAGCAAGAGAAATAGCAGAAAGTTGTTCAACCCCGAAATCCTCATTAGGCAGTTCATTTTCATAAGGAGTTTTAGCAGATTTGGAAAAATTAAACTCATAAGACTCTCCATCAAACTTAGTCAAAACTTTTTACTTCCTACAATCTATGATAGCCCCACAGGTATTCAAGAAAGGTCTACCAAAGATAATAGGACAAGTTTTACTAGCTTCAGAACCAAGTACTAGAAAATCAGCAGGATATTTAATCTTACCACAAAGAACTTCCACATCTCTTACAATGCCAATTGGACAAACTGTCTCTCTATTAGCAAGGTGAATTACCACATAAATGTCCTCAAGCTCAGAAGGACCAATTTCATGCATAATTTCCCTCTAAAGCTCATAAGGAATAGCACTAGAACTAGCACCAATATCACATAAACCATAATAGCAATGATCACCAATTCTAACAGAAAGCAAAGGGACACTAGCTTTACTAGGATGAGAGATGATATTAGAAGCGTCTTCACAGGAGACAATGTGCTCATCCTCTATATTTTTAGTGACAAGATCTTTCACAATAGCTACCACAGGTTCAATGTTTATTTGTTCATCAGGCTCCACGGCTTTCCTTGCACTTTTGCTAACCACATTAGCTATGATAGAATATTCCTTTACCTTAGCAGGAAAAGGGATTTTCTCAACATAAGGTTCAGGCAAAATATGATCAACAGTAAAAACTTCAATGCTAGCTGGAACATGGGTAACAATGTCTTTATAAGGAGCATGGTACTTGTCCCACTCCTTAGGAATTTCAATATAACAGGCAAAGTCCTTAAAACACTCTGCAAGAACTTGAGAATCAAGACCATACTCAGTACTAATATCATGGAAGTCATCAGTTCCCATAAAGGATTTAATGCATTCATAATTATAGTTTATACCTAACTTTCTTTCTTTGTCATTCTCCCATGCTTCAGTATTCTCTTGAATATGATCTAGGAGATCCCATTTAGCTTATTCCTTCATATGTGTGAATGATCCAGCACAAAAAGCATCTAGTAAATCTTTATCATGAAGAGAAAGCCTAGCATAAAAGTTATTGATAATAATATTGTTAGGGAGTTCATGAATAGGACATTTAAGCATTAGTAACTTCAATCTCCCCCAAGATTGAGTTGTACTCTCTCCATCACGAGGCCAAAAGTTATATATCGGGTTCCTATCCTTATCGATTTCATTGGGAGGATAGAATTTAGAATAAAAGAGAGATACTATTTCCTCCCATTCCATAGATTGTCCATTCTTCAGCAGATTATACCATTCTTCAGCTCTTCCTTTCAAGGATATAAAGAGTAACTTCTTCTTCACCTGTTCAGTTGTGATACCTTCACACTTAAACAACCCGCATAATTCATGGATAAAAAGTAAATGATCACCAGGATGGACAGTTCCATCCCCTAAATAATAATTATCCATAACACGATCAACAATACTTGTAGGTATCTTAAAAGGATCTATCTCAACAGGTGGTGGTTCATCTACTACCCTAAAAGTGGTAGTAGTTTTCCCAAACAGAAAACCAAGTGGGTTATCCATATTGGAAACAAAGTAACAAACGGAAACAAAAAGCAATACTCACAGTAGAAGTTTCCTTTACCAGTTCCACTCTTCAATAACGCTTCACTCCCCGGCAACGACGCCATAAAATAGTCTTGATGACCCACAAGTATAGGGGGTGTATCGTATTACTTTCGATAAATATGAGTGACGATCCCAACGAGGAGCGGAAGGTGTTGACTATTGGTGTGGAGCAGGACATCTCTATAAATACTTAGCAAACGGATTTTTAGGAGTTTTCTGATAAAGCAAAGAAATAAAGGGCAGGTAATAAAGACAGCAAACAAACACAGCAAGTGGCCCAATCCTTTCTTAGAAAAGGACAAGCCGGTGGAATTACTTATGAGGACCAAACGTTCTCGAGGACACATGGGAGTTCTGTCAAGTACTTTTGCTTCAAATAGCTGAGTAGTCTTCTTTGGTTTTGTAAGTGTTGTGTGGGTGAACATGTGCTAATGTACCAACCTTACTTGGACTAATACATACTTGTGATTAAACCTCTTGCAAGCATCCGTAACTACAAGAAAGCAATTAAGGTATAAACCTAACCACAACCTTAAACTATGAGATACTACACTCCCTTGTGCAATGGTGTCCTAACGGGGGTTCAGGTTTCTATCACTCCGGCAACCCCACAATTAGTATCCAAATACACAATGCATTCCCCTAGGACCATAAATGATGAAGTATCATGTAGTCAACGTTCACATGACACCACTAGAAGAATAGCACCAAAACTTAAATACTAAACCATTGAATAACATCTCAACACAAATCCACTACTAACAACATGACTTCTCCCATGTCCTCAAGAACTAAACAAACTACTCACGAGACATCATATGGATCAAGATCAAAGATGATATGGTGATGAATAACAATATGAACATAAACAATAATCCAATGGTTCCACTCACAAGCATCAACTACTATACTAATCAACACCGGGAAAGTTTCCCCTAAGAACTATGCAAGTATTCAACACAATTGTTACAATGGATGGAGTGGTGATGAGGGTGCTGGTGGAGATGATGGTGTGGATGATGATCATGATGATCTCGATGAAGTCTAGCTTGATGATGGTGTTGATGGCGACGATATCCCCTCTCCTGGAAGGAATTTCCCAGAGAAATCACGGAGAGCTCTTCTCTCTCGGTGTTTTACGCTTGCAGAGCTGGAATCTTTCTATGGTCTCTCCCCATGTATTAGGGTTTCGAGGAGAAGATATAGGCGAGAGGGCGGAGCCAGAGGTGGGCTAGGTGGGCCACACCCCCTACACCCTAAGACCTAGGGGTGGCCCGCACCTGGGGGTGTGGGACCCCTGTGGCCCATCTCCACCTTCCCTTCTGGCATTCTTCGTCTTCTGGGAAAATATAATTTTCCATAGTTTTTCTGGTATTTTTCTGATTTTTTCGAAATTGCATCAAAACACCTCTTTTTCCATCATAATCCTGACTCCGGCCTCCAAGAATCATCCAACATGCAAAAACAGATGAAAAGACATAAGTTTTTTTCCATACAATCCCCCAGAATGAGGGATCGGGTTCCATTATCATCAGAGAACGGAACAACAACCACAAACACATAAACGTAGTATTGACCCACCTAGGGGGTCAAAACGACTTAAGAAATCCATATTACAAACCAAGCAAACTAAACAGACAAAAGGAAGAAGGCTGGAGACGCAAGAACACCGCCCTCAGGCTAGTGGGGAACAGTATTATCAAACACAACGAGGAGCTATCAGACCAAGCTAAGAAAGCCACGTGAGACTCCAACACAATCTTCTCACAGACCAGCTCTTCAGATTCTCCTTCTTTTCTCCCGCCCCCCTTTCCAGTTCCGGAGCTTCATGAGTACGGTCTTCAGGGATTGCTGGTAGTCCCAGAAAAGGAACAGGAGCCACATCCATAGCTGCCGCATCATCTAGCGCATTCTGTTGCAAAGTATCAGCTCCAGCTTGCAACACCGCTCGGTCATCCTCCCCATGCATCCCTGCCCAATAACGAATGAACACACAGGCATATATAACCAAATCAACAGGCGAGTTAATAAGTTTTTTTTCAAAACAAGCCCTATTCCTGAGCTTCCAAATAGCCCAACAAATTGCCGCCACCACCGTAATCTGCACATTCCTGCTAACACCCACACACTGCGAAGCCCACCAAAAGTATTGAGAAAAGGACCCAGGCCTATTCGTAGCACCAATAGCTCTGGCAACCACCCCCCAAACGTATCTGGCTGCCACACAAGAAAAGAACAAATGACCAATGTTCTCATCCTCACTACAAAACCTACAAGTAAAATATCCTACCCAATTCTTCCTCCTCATGTTATCTTTGGTGAGAATAGCATTGTGCCAGATAAGCCACAACCAAATTTTAATCTTCAGGGGAATTTTAGCTTTCCACAGATGTTTGAAACTTCTATCAATCCCTACATTCGACAGACGTGTGTACATCGAATTAACAGAAAACTTGCCAGATTTATTCCACATCCACACTGGCCTGTTTTTTTCCTGATTCAACCTCACCCCAGATAACATTTTTTCAATTGTTCCTAATGATTCAACCCATCGATATCCAACCATCTTCTAAAAGAGCATCTCCACCTCTTTCTTGCCATATCCACCACAGTGATCGTTTGATTCTGGCAAATATCAAACAAATCAGGGAACTTATCCTTCAAAGGCATATCCAGGCACCAAGCATCATGCCAGAAATCAGTCAACTCCCCATTACCAATTTTCATTTTCCTACCAGCCAAATAAAGATCCCTGATCTTAATCAAATCATTCCAACATGGGGTCATTCTGTCTGTGTTTCACAGCACTGATCCCACCTTTTTTCAAATACTTCTTTCTCACAAAAACTTGCCATGGACCTTCCTCAGCTTCAAGGCGCCACCACCACTTACAAAGCAAGCAAATGTTAAAAAGTCTAATATTTTTAATCCCCAGTCCACCTTTTTTCCTGGGTCTACACACATATTTCCATTTAACCAGATGATATTTTCTTTTCCCCACCTTTCCATACCAAAAGAAGGCTCTAGTCTGCTTCTCAATTTCTTCCACATTTGATTTATGTAGAAGAAACATAGTCATGGGATAAATAAACACTGGAAACACAAGCGTGATTTTAACATGCCTCCTCCTGAGATAAAGCACCCCCATCCAACCATCTAACTTTTCCTTCAACTGTCTCCAATAAAACTCATCTCACCATCGTGCATCTCTGCTACAAACCGGCAACCCCAAATATTTAATTGGCTAACTACCCTTCCGACAGCTTGAACCTTTCAAGATAATTGGAAAGTTTCTCCTCATCATCCAACACCATCATCACCTCACTCTTCTCAAAATTAATCTTGAGACATATGGATTCAAACAAATATAACAACAATTTCAAGTTTCTAGCCCCTCAGATCATCTTTAATAAACAGGATGGTATCATCAAGATATTGCAAAATAGCAATCCTTTATCAAACAAATTATCAACCAACCCTGTAAACAACCCACCAGCCTGCATTAAGCACCATCTTAGCCAAACATTCCCACCAAATTGAATAAAAATGGAGAAAAAGGATCTCCTTGTCTAACCCCTTTATAACTGCCAAAGTAAGGACCAGTTTCCCCATTCACTTTAACACTAAGAGTACCCTGAGTCACAACACTTTTTAACCAAATCATCCAATCCTCACTGAAACCTTTCTGTCTACAACAGTAAAACAAAAAATCCCAATTGACCTTGTCATAAGCTTTCTCAAAGTCAATTTTCAACACCACACCCCGCTGCTTCTGGCTTTTCGATTCTTTCAAGATCTCATGTAATAAAGTCAACCCATCTGCAATAAACCTCCCTTTAATAAAAGCAGTCTGACATGTGTCAATTAATTTCCCCATTACAGGCTCAGTTCTAACTGTCAGAGTCTTAGTAAAAATCTTAAACAACACTTGGAGCAGACAAATAGGTCTATATTTCTGGATTCTATCAGCATCATCACCTTTGGGCAACAGAGTAATCACCCCATAGTTAATGCTCCTCAAATCAATCTTATGAGCAAAAAAATCTTCAAACACAGCCATAACATCTGTTTTTATAATCATCCAACAATGTTGATAGAATTCAATAGGGATCCCATCAGGACCAGCAGCTTTATTTTTCTCCATCTGATCAATAACCTCCTTAACCTCTTTCTCAGTAAAAGGCACTCCCATCTTTTCCCTATCCTCGTCATTAAGCTTCTCCCAATCTTGCCAATTGTCATCTGCAAGCCTAATAGAGAACCCACCAGCAGGACCAAACAAAGTTTTATAATAATTAGTGGCATGTTGCAGGAGATCATGAGTCCCCTGAATCTCATTCTCCCCATCTTTCATAGAAAATATCATTTTCTTTCTCCTCACCCCATTAGCAATCCAGTGAAAATATTCAGTGTTATTATCACCTCTTAGCAACTAATTATCCCTCGATCTTTGCTGCCAAAACCTCTCCTCATTCTCATACACCTCTAGCAATTCTTTCTGAATAACTGCTTTTCTTTTAAGTTGTTCAGCAGTAAGCAAAATCAACTCCTCAATACTTCTTTTTTTTATCCTCACCCCTTATATGAGCACCCCATCCTTTCAAATCATTTCTGACATTCTTAAGTTTCTTCTGCAGCCTATAAAGACTGTTTTTACCATTCACATGTTTTTTCCAAACTTTCTCCACCCTGGTCAAAAAATCATCACATCAGAACCAACTTTTTCAAATCAATTCCCTACCACCCTTTTCCTGCCTTCCATAGTATCCAGAATCAAATGACTATGATCAGAAATTTCTAGATAACTTGTGCAATTGTAGTAAGAGGAAACAGCTTCTCCCATTCCTTACAAACTAATATTCTATCCAACTTCTCCAAAGTAGGGTTTTTCCGTTATTGGACCATGTAACCGCCTCCAGACATGAGAATCTCCCTTAATCCATATGCATTAATAATCGAATTAAACATGTGCCCCCACCTATTCAAAGAATGACCCTTGTTTTTCTCAGAAGCACACCTGATCACATTAAAATCGCCACCCACCAACAAAGGAATAGATTGATCCTGACAAACATCAGCTAACTCTAATAAAAACTCCTCTTTATTCTCCTCTTGAGCAGCCCCATATACTACCACCAAATGCCACTGAATTTGTTTCAAAACATCAAACACCTTCATCTTAACATGGTATTTGCCCACAGACACATCGAGCTGAGTCAGTTTAGAGGAACGCAGGCCCCCCAAAATGCCCCAGATCTTCCCACAGAGGGCAACCAACTCCAAGAGAATTGATTCATATGATCAATTCTCCTAAAAAATCATCAGAATAATCCTTCTTAATAGTTTCTTGCAAACCAATAAAATCCACTCTCTCTTGTCTCAACAAATTATTCAGATAAGCACTCACACCCTTCTTCCCCACACCTCTAATATTCAAAATAACACCTATCATAATACAGATTTTCTCTCTCTTGTTCCAGTCACAACACCACTCATAGGGTGATAGTTGTGAACCTTCACAGTAGCAACTTTTAACTTTCTCTCCTTCATAACAGAACCAGCTCTCAACTTTTTCTTTTTTTCCTAGAAACCACAGGAGTAAAATCTTTCTCATCATTACTATCACCCTTCCAGTCCAGAAACAAAACCTTCTCATTCACATCAACCTCAACTTCATTCTCTACCTGTCTCCTATCCTTTAAACTATGCCTAGCAATTTCTAATTCTTTCAGAGAATTAATATGATCCAAAGATATAGAATAAGCATCTACCCCCATCTCCAAAGCTCTATGCATAATGATATCATCATCCAAAGCAGCAAAAGAATTATGTAAAGTTAAATTTGTACCTGATAAATCTCTAGGAGGTTGTTGAGCCAAATGCCTTTCAGCCATGTTTCTAGCACCACCTTGATCAGCCACCCTTGAACTCATTCTTATAACTTGTTCCTCTACACCAACCACATGCTCAGACTGAGAACCCACACTTTCCTGAGTAGAACCATCAGGTTGAGACAGGTCAACAGCCACCACTTCCTGGTCTTGATTGACAACCTCCATATCTTGAGCTCCCTCCATCACAGACCCCCCCATCAATCCCTTTTTTTCCACTATCAGAGGAAGATCCAAAGGATTCATCAGTAGATACATTGTCATCTTTTATCTAGGCACCCTCATCCTGTTCTTCTTCCTCTTCCAACAAATGACCATATTGCTTCCTGAGCTCATAATATTTGTCACTGCTCCTATCCTTCAACAAACCCCGATAAAGTCATCAAACCTCGAGGACCAGAACAACCTCAAGATTATGTTCTTTAACCAAAGCAGATGATTAATTCTGGATGACTTCCATGTGAACATCACCCAACCCACCACTATCTGACACAGCCTCCTGAGCGCCAACTTGCAGTCCCACATCAGCTGTTCTGGTTTGAGTAACTGTCCCACCACCATTGTCACCTTCCACATTTTCCCTGATAACTATCCCTCTTGAACGACCATCACCTCCAGAGCTAACCCAAATGTTAGCCATTTTGGTCCCAAAAGAACCCCCCCCCCCCAGAATCCTCCTGCTCCACCACAACCTGTTTACCATTGTCCAACCCAGCTCCACTAGCATCATTACCACCATGTTGGCGACCACCAGCAACCCCACCACTACCTGCACCAGGTCCAGTCCTTTTCCCACTATTTCCATCAGGTCTCCTATGTTCAGCTTCCTCCTCAGTCCTCTTATCCAGCACATTATCACCATCCTGTCCATCAATCCCCATAGAAGAAGGCAAGGTGGGCACAGCATCAGGAGCAAAAATCCCCCTAGTGTATTTGAATTCATAAATTCCTCCCTGCATCTCCCCCCTTCTGGTATTAGGAACCATAGATACATCCAGACAAGCAATCTTCACCCTCACATAAGCCAAGTTCCTCAAATTGTTCCTGTCCAGGGCCAAAGGCTTGCCCACCAAAGAAGCAACATAGAAAACAGTTGATTTCTCCCTGTATTTCATAGGAATACCAACAATCCTAAACCAGGCCTCCTCCAACCATTCAACAGGTTCCAGGTCCCCATTCCACTTAGACAATTGGATAACAGCATCATGAATTGTTTTCATAAACACCTTCCCAAAGTGGAAATCATCAATGGATCTGGCAGAAGGAAATCTCATCAAAAAATCCACATCATTAATAGGCCTAGAATTAAATCTCCACCCAGACCCCAAAGCATCAACCCACACTTGAAATTCCTTCTCCAAATCTTTCCCAGTAACATCACCTCTGACCACACTTATATGAGCATAATGAAGCTGCTCCATAGACTGAACATTAGATTCTACAACAGGAATAGAATGAAAGCCCTGCTCAAAATCAGTACTGCCAAAGAAAAGAGGAACATATTTCCAAGGTTTCCTCTCTTGACAGACCAAAATGCTATGATCCTTCCCACGCTCACACCACTTCCTCCGAATCACATCCAACAAGCAGAAATCACCGAAACTCCACCATTACCATCTCTAAGACACTACCTGGTGGTGGTACAGGACCCCACCAGAGTAGTAGCAACAACATCAGATTGATTAATTGACAGGATCGAAGACAAGTTCACAGGGCGACTCCCCCCAGCAGGCACATTAACAGAAGTTGACGCCGAGGTGTTCAAGCCAGAAACAGAGCGAGTCACAGGAACATATGTGTTCATCACAACCCTAGGAATAGCAACCTGCTCCATCAGACGCAAAACCGGCTCCTCTTCTAGGATTCAGACGAATTACCTGATCTGCCTAGGAACGACAAAGCAGTAGCATCCGACCCTGATCCTTGCTGCATCTCCGGACGGTGACTCCAACGGCCCCGATTGCGGGCCTGTTCTGCTTCACGACGGCGAGCCTCAGACAGAGCCCTCTCCCGCGCCATGGCTTCTCACCGATCCTCCAATCGGCCTCGCTCACTTTGCCTCAACTCATCCCGATGCTGCGCTTCATCGTGACGCCGCTCCTGCTCGTGGATCCAACCACTTTCCCTATGATCCTCTTCCAGCCCCCTACGATCAACAGGGAAACGACCTTGTCCATACCCAGATCCAAATCTGCTCACATAGGGACCATCGATGCGGGGCAGAGCCGGGGAACCACGCCCACCACGAAACCGCCGATCCATGGCAGAATCCGCAGCCACAACCTGAGCGAAAGATCTGCTATCTCCCGAAACAACCCCACTCCACCTCACCGGAGAAACAACACGCGGCGACGAAGGATGGAGAATAGGAGGCTCCCGGACGAAAACCACTCTACACACACCACAAGATCTGGAATTTGCGAGAGGAGAAACGACTCCCGATCTAGGGTTAGAGGAAATGAAATGAGGAGATGAAACTGACTAGGGATCGTGCTCCGGCGTACTAGTACCACTCACCTCACCTGGTAGGTGGCCCTCCTCCATCGACACCCCACCGTCAGCGCCTGCACCTCTCCTGGAACCGAGCGTCACCCGGCACGGCGCATAGGGCGACGCACCGGCGACACCGCGAGGAACTGCCCCCTGCACCACCAACGCTGGACCCATGAGAACGTGCCAACCCTCGTGTACCAAACGCGTCTCATACGAAATATCCACCATCGAACACCAGCTCGCCAGGAGCCGCCCCGAGACATCCTGTAGCGACACCTGTCCCGAATCCTCCCTCGAGATCGAGCCGCCGACAAGGATCGTCGCCCAGCCACATCTCTGATTATGGCCCTCCAACTCCCGATCAAACCAAGGTGATCACCGGAGGAAACCGCCGCCGGGGATAGAGAGAGGAGAGGAGAGGAGAGGAGAGAAGCCATCCAGCACCCTTCATGAAAAGACATAAGTAACACCTCTTAATATGAAATATATCAATGAATAGAGGAAAAATATGATATAGAATGGTGATGCAAATTGGACGTATCAGAATGTAATGGAATGGATCCACACCTGAAAGTCGTTCTAGTGTTCACTTGAGAAATGGAATGGAACGAGATGGTTCCTCAAAAGAGAATATTCCCTCTAGATCCAGAACGCACCCATTCCTCCAAATCGGTGGAATCTCCTATTCCTATATGCTAAAGCCACCCAAACTTTCTCACTCTCTCTATTCTTTTTCCATCATTTTTGCTAAATGCACACAAACATAGAATAGAACCATTCCATTCCACTTTTCTGACCCAGCAAAATATAGGATGGAACCATTCCATTACACATTTTTGGTTCTAACCAAACATAAGAACTGAACCAACCCATTCTGGTGGAATGGAAGCATGACATTCCATTCCACTTTGTTCCCGAACCGAACACACCCTTAGAGATGACCTCATTCTTGGCTCAACAAAGTGACTGCCTACAAGTCTTGAGTGAACATCTTATTATGGAACTCTCTCCACACATATAATGACATAAGAAAAAGGTTATTCTAATTAGTATTAATTACAATCTGCTAGTGGTGTATGCTACATCCCCGAGAACGTCTTAGCCCTATTGACTTCAACCACCATTTCAAACACTCTTTTTACTTACTTTGTTTTTACTTGTTTTATTTACTTTCTTGCACTTAAACCAAAAACCTTTCAAACACCCGTTTACTTGAAATCAAAGGCAACTAACAAGTATCCTTTGGTAGAAAGTGATGAGGGGCATAAAGACCCTAACCAAATATTTCTCTGTGGGTTCAATATTCTTATTTCGAAACTAGCTATAATTGATCTATGCACTTGTCGTCATCACCTTAATCTTGCTATCATCAGGCTAGATTGGTCATCTTAGGGTAAATTCATCCCCAGCAAATGGAAGGAAGCTGTCCGGACAGGGAGCAAGGCCCGACGGTGCTCGCAAACGGACCACATGACACGGACTTGTCCATTTCAGTGCATACCCAACACAAATTTGGGCTGGCTTTGCAGTCCGATGGACGAGCTGTGGACGGGTTTGTATGTTCTCCCATGGCCTGTAAGTCAGTACCATAAACACATTTCATTAATTTTTAGGATAGATTTTACAACCGAAAAGAAAATAAAACGCAACTAAACTACACATGCCTAGGTCGCCAACATCGGCGTACTTAGCTTGGACCTCGCTGCCAACATTGGCGTACATAGCTTGGCCCTCGCTGCTAGCATCGGCACCCTGCTTGGACCTCGTCGTCTATGCAACCGGAGATTCCACGTCCCTCGCCACCCGTCGCACCGCTGGAGCTTTCTTGTCCCTCTGCGTCGGTGTCGCTCCCCTGACCCGCCACGTTTCCATGGCTTCCTTGGATCGGCGGTTCCTCTCGGCGCACAACGTTCGCCTGTTGAGCCAGGGCAAGGCTCATGCCAGCTCACACGACATTCTGGTCCCACGCCGCGATCGCTTTCGCTTTGGCGTTACTGGATTTCTCAGCTGCTACTACATCCGCCTTCCACCATGTCACCATCACAGCCACGTCCTCCCATAGCCGCTCGGTTGCCATCTACCGGGCAACAAGGGCAATTTCCTGGCAGCGCGCCTTTTCTGCCTCTACCACGACAAGGAGGGATGTCTGCTAGCGGGTAGCCTCTTTTGCCGCCGGCCGGACGGTCGGATCCTCCAGGCTCTCCACTCAGTCGCCATGAACTGGCGGCTGCGCTCCTCAGACGCCACCATTTCACGTGACAGCTCGAAGACACTATCCTTGATGGCCGCATCAGTGGCCTCCATAACATGTTGTCTCATGGTATGGAAGGACTTGAGGAGGATGGTCTGATCCGCGCTCGTCAGCCCCGAAGGGCGTTCTCCTCAGCATCATCTTGCCAGTGCTGTCGTATAGAGCCTCCTCTTCTTCGACACCGGCGGTCCGGCTGGGAGGGTAGTGTTAGATGTATATATCTGTATATTGTATTTCCCCCATATGTTAGGGGGCTTCCTACATATTTGCCCTGTACCTGTACTATATATTGTGGCCTTTGGCCCCTAGAGGAATACAACTTGTCTATTCCTAACATGGTATCAGAGCCTAAGGTCTCGAGTTCGAGTCCTGGCTTTCGCAATTTATCCTAAAATTGCTGTTGACCCCTCTATGTCCACGTATAAGCCTATTGAGTCATACGTGAGTTTCGCGCGCCGTCGCTCTCTTCCGGTTGCACGTGCTGACTTCTCCCCGTCACACATGAGAGGGGGTGTTGAAGTGCATAAGTGGATTGCACTAGCCCTTTCCATCAGTTCGGACTTTTGGTTGCATTGTCTAGTGCATGAAGCTTAACATGGTATCAGAGCCGGTTTTAGGGTTTCCGTGCCCACCGGTCCTCTGCTTGTGATTGCCATTTCACCACGACCCACGCGAGAACGCCCGACGCGAGCAGCTCCAGACTGTGGCATCCCGCAAAACCACTACTAGAAAATCGCGTTGAATTTGTGCATTGCATCGTCATCATCATGCATTGTTTGCTTAAAACTATTTTTTTCGCAAAGTCTGTTTTGTTTTCTAAAACGCCCCGTCTTGTTTTCAAATTCAAACCCGGGTCGCCGGAATATTTTGTTGCCTACTATCGGTTTGCAAACGGTGCATTAAAGTAAATAAAAGATTATATTATTTTAGTGGGGCAGTCGAACGGGCCGAATGACCCGAACAACCACCCCAGAAAAATACAACGGCCCACCCCATTAATCCTACAGCTACCAACTAACCTACCCAGCCCTCCCCTCCACCTCACCCCAGCCTATCATCTCTCGCCACCTCACCTGGCCCTATACCCCCAACCAACCAGACCTCGCCACATCAGCCTCCCTCTCTCTCTCTCCCCTCACAGCCCCACTCCTCTCAACCCACACACACCCCACACGCCACTCACCCGAGCCAACCGGCCACCTGCCCCGCGGGCCCACCTAGCAGGCCCCACCTCGCGCGGCGCCCCGCCCGTCCTCTCTTCTTCCTCACGCCGCGCCGCCCCCGCTCTGCCCACGCTCCTCTCCCTCTCCCTGGTTCTTCCCCGACCACCCGACGCGGCCCTCCTCCCGCGCCAGCTCCCCCTCTCCCCCCTGCTGCCCCTCCTTCTCCACCCAACCTTCTGACCGCCTCCTCCGCGGCGCCCGCCCGCACATCGCCTCCCGGCGCCGCCCGCCAACCACCGCTCCTCCACGCCACGCCGTGCCTTCCCTCGCTCCTCGCGCACGCGCTCCAGCTCCTCCACTCGCTCGCCGCCCCACTGCTTTCCTCCGCCTGCCCTCCGTGCCGCCTCCACCTCCCCGCCGGCCGTCCTCGCCTACGCCTTCCACAACGGGCGCCGCGCCCGAGCGCCCGATCTCGCCGCCGTCCTCGCCGCCCGAGCCGCATCCTTCCCGCCGTCGAACCCTCTCGCCGAGCCGGACTGACGCCGCCACGACCCCGCGTAGCCCTGTCTCCGACCGAGCCCCGTCGCGTCGCCGCGCCGCCGGCGTCGACTCCGACGTCCACGGCCTCCCCAAGCCCCGCTGTCCGTCGAGCGCCCGCGTCCCCTTGGCATCTTCCGCAGGAGCTCCGTGCGCCACGGTGACCATCCCGCGTGTGGAGAGGCGCATGAAGCCGGGCCCTGGACTCTTTTCCTTGTCCTGGTGGATCCTTCTGGCGTGGCAGCTGTCCCGTGCTTGCGTGGGCGTGCCTGGATTTGATCTGCTACGTCAAGACCTTCCGGCAGATGCGAACGAGATGTTGGACAAGATCATCAATGTCGTGGACAAGATCTTCCATAGACCAACGATGCGTAACCACAAGGCCTTTGGGGGGTGGAACCGACAAGATCGACATCACGGGTCGAAAGCCGAACCCGAACCGACGGCGAACCCCGAGACCTCCGACACGGAACCCCCGGAAGACCCCGGACGTCGAGACCCCGAACACCGAGGACTCCCCGGAACGCCTAGTTCGTCGACACGGATACGGCAAGTACTTCCTCGAGGACGCCAAGTTCTTCGCCCCGGACACCGAGACCCGGGATCGTCAAGTTCTCCTTCCGGAAGCATCGACGCCCGTGCGACAAGATCTACTTCACGGATTAGAAAACCCCGGTACCGGACAAGTTCGCCATTGACCTCGAGTTCTCCTACACGGATACACCGAGTTCTCCAACGAGGACACCAAGGCCGTCGACATGACCCGAAGACCACGGAACGCCAAGATCTACCCCGATCCGAAGACCCTAACCCCGGAGTCCGAGAACGTTTCCGTCGAGACCGATCCCACCGAGACCAAATCCGTCGAACCCTGGACCCGGAGACCAACCCCGAACCCCGGAACCCCAAGTTCGCCGAGACCCTATAATGTGTGAACCTCTTCCCGAGCCCCTATTTTATAAATGCTAAATATAAAACCCATTTGCATAATAATCATTCATCTCGCATGCTTATCTGTGGTTTGGGGCACTATGCCGATTCACTGCATAATTAAATATGGGTCCCGTATGCGGGCAAATCTAGTCTCATATTGGCCTCATTTAAATTGATGTAGCCAACCGGTACTATATCTTGGCCATGTTAATACAACATTTAAATTGCGGGGTAGATAAACAACTTGAACCATCTAACTAATTGTCGGGACCCCGGTTCCACTTAATATGACCTAATTGCATCGCACCTTGCCATGTCATGCATCATACATGCATCATGCCGATCTTCTGCCGTCGTATTAAATATTGCATCCGGTGTTCCTTCTAGCGTTTTGCTTCTTCGCGGATAAGGCCGTTGAGTTGATGCAGTGTCACCGATCTTCGGATGAACCTTCGCAATGTTTTTCAAAGCAGCATCTCCCTTTCTTCCTATCTTACTTTTCTAGTATTTATTCCCCTGTTGATCTTTGCTATCTGTGTTGCGATGCTCTAGTTTTCGTACCCGTGATATCCCTTGCAGCCATATATAGCCTTGGACACATCCTATTACCTGTTGTTTGGTAGATAGTTGGACCCGCGTGTCGTAGTCGCTTGCTCAAGTGTTTTTGCTTGTCGTCAAGTACCACAATTGTTGGAGAATTGCCGCATGTTGATGTTGGAGATGATCATGGCTTTATTTATCGTTCACTTTAATTCTTGTTTAACAACTAAAATTGAATCAAGCAGAGGCATCGGTGGGTGATAGGTAATATTTGGTTTCCGACCGCCCACTTGTGTCCCGTAGGACCCGAGTTCTTGACACCTGTTCCGAGATCGAGCGCGCTGACCACACGTGGGGAGATATGGGCCCCCCATTGATTATTACCTGATTTCAAAGTATTGTACTGGGGGCCACAAACTAGTTTGAGGTTTTATTTACTATCCTGTACTTATGCCATGTTTACCGCTTTATTTACGTTTGTGCGAGGAGCACACTGTACTGTTTAGGAAGCGGAGTGTTTTCATGATGATGGGTCCCGTTTGGGGATTTCTTTGTCGTACCATCGACGCAAACCCCAAGTCCGTCTCGGAGACCGGCCGACTTCGCTATGGTGTCGACTTGGTGGGTGGCCTCACGCATTGCTTTGGGTGCGGGAACGTCGTGACTTAGGCCCCGCCGACATACCGATGGGTGTATGTTAACCGATCGGCAAAAGGGTCAAGTGCTGTGGATACTTTGGTGCACCCTGCAGGTTAAATCTTTTCGAGAAGCCGTGTCATGTTATGGGCGACTTGGAGCACGATTTGATCATAGACAACTATAACTAAAGTTTACTGTTATAAATTGACTTGTATCCGATATGACTAGTAATCAGCTTCACTACAACGGAATGGCTAAGTAAAAGGACCAACAACTGCTGGGTTTTGGGTTATCTCATGCTAAATTTATCTGACTAGTAAGTGTTGCCACTATAACGGAATGGTTAACTAAAAGTGCCCACTGCTTACTTTATCAGGATGATTATCTAAACCTGACTAGTAAAGTGCCGCAACTATAACTGAATAAGTAAGCGCCAAGCGTGTGAGTTCCTCGGTTGCCTTCCTCGTTTGGTCTCGAGGGGGAAACGCCAGGATGGGTTTGTTTGTTGGTAGTATCAAGTTGGTTCCGAATAGGTCTTTCTCACCCCTCTCTGATAGCCGCCAGTTGTATCGAGTCTCTATAGGTTGTTTAGTGCATGCTGCCGCTTCGATCCACCATACCTATGTGGCGAGACGCAATCTAGCCTCGCTTGTGTCTTGGCCTCGTCTTGGCGCTCCTCTTTTTCCTTTTCCCTTTGTCGGCACCCCTTTTGTTTAAGCAGGTTTTGAGATCGACGTCGTTAGTAGGGTTACCCTTCCGGCTTGGCCTGGGCAGGGTTATGGACGCCATCGGTTATTCTTCAGGGCTCTTAGCCCCATTTGCATCTTGTCCGTAGTCGGACGCTCCATCGTTTTCGAGGTGATTTGGATCTTTGCACCGTATATTTGTATTCTTGACTCTTTGAGTCGCTGTTGTATATATATCTGTTCTGTGGGTCCCATCGAGGACTGTTGTGTAATGTTATTACTTTGTTTTCCACCCGCACGCAAGTGCCTGGTGGGCACCTTCGAATCGTTTCTATGCGGGTTTGGCGGGTTTCGCTAAAACTTGCATAGGGCCGATTCTGAGGGTGTTACAGAGTGGTATCAGAGCCCAGCAGTTGCGATACCCCACAAGTCCAGCCTGTAGGATAACCTAGCTAACGGCCAAAGTAGAGTGTCAAAACTATTTTTGAAAATCGGTTGGATAGTTCTGATTAGGCCTGAATTTTTACTCCTTACCCCTCTGCTATTCTCCTCTTACCCCTACGTGTTTTAAATCCACTCTCTTACCTTTCTTCAAGTCCAGGATTTCTCGTGGTTGGGTTCCGTCGTACCTTCAGGGTTTCGCTTCCTCCTTTGATAACGGTGTTGCTACATCTGGTGTTCAAGCTGCCTGATGAATCCGTCTACGGTGTCACCATTCTTTATTCCTTGTTTGTGCCTTCCGGTGTTTTCCGACGTGACGACATCCTCTACGCCAGATCCGATGCAGAGTCTGCATCACTCCTTTGTTCCGAACCTCGCTTCTCGAGATCTTCAGTCTGAATCCTGAGGGTTGGTTGTATAACCCATCTGTTCGTGTACAGAGTAATGCTTTGAGTGCGGGATGGAGTCGCGACCATACCACTACTCTTATCATTTGCTCTGTATATTGAATGGTGGATCGATGCAATCTTACTCCTTCCACGATAGCTAGGGGTGGCTTAATTTGTTGATACCTCTACCTTCGACCTTTTGTTCCCGGAGTGTTCTCTCGACGATCACGGACAACGGCCCATTGTTGGTGGTGTCGCCGATCTCAAGATGAAGCAGGAACCCTTGTTAGTGGTGTCGCAAGGATCTACACAAAGCGAGAAGATTCAGATCGCCGACCTTTCCTTCCGGTACCATGAGGCAGATCTCGAGGGCGAGATCCATTGTTAGTGGTGTCGAATTGTGGCATCCCGCAAAACCACTACTAGAAAATCGCGTTGAATTTGTGCATTGCATCGTCATCATCATGCATTGTTTGCTTAAAACTATTTTTTTCGCAAAGTCTGTTTTGTTTTCTAAAACGCCCCGTCTTGTTTTCAAATTCAAACCCGGTCGCGGAATATTTTGTTGCCTACTATCGGTTTGCAAGCGGTGCATTAAAGTAAATAAAAGATTATATTATTTTAGTGGAGGGAACGAAGGGGCGAATGACCAACAACCACCCAGAAAAATACAACGGCCCACCCATTAATCCTACCACTAACCAACCCAACCTCCCTCCACCTCCTCTCACCCCAGCCTATCATCTCTCGCCACCTCACCTGGCCCTATACCCCCAACCAACCAGACCTCGCCACATCAGCCTCCCTCTCTCTCTCTCCCCTCACAGCCCCACTCCTCTCAACCCACACACACCACGCCACTCACCCATGGCCAACTGTCCCACCTAGCAGGCCCACCTCGCGCGGCGCCCGAATCCTCTCTTCTTCCTCACGCCGCCCGCCCCCTCTGCCACGCCTCCTCTCCCTCTCCTGGTTCTTCCCGACCACCCAGCAGCCCCTCCTCCGCCGGCATGTGCTCCCTCTCCCCACCTCGCTGGCCCCTCCCTTCACCCCAACCTGGCCGCTTCTGACCGCCTCTCCTCCCGAGCGCCCGCCCGTCATCGCCCGCCGCCTCCAGCGCCGCCCGCCACCGCTCCCTCCGGCCGCCCGCCGTGCCTCCCCGCAACCTCGCTCCTCCGCCGCCTTGCTCCGCCTCCTCCACCTCGCCCGCCCGCATTCTCCTCCGCCCGGCCCTCGTCGCGCCCTCCGCCACCTCCCCTTGGCCGTCCTCGCCTCGCCTCCCTCCAGCGCCTGGCGCCCGCCTCGCGTCCGCATCCCCGCCCTCGCCGGCCCGAGCCGCATCCTCTCCGCCGTCGGGAACCCCTCTCGCGCCCGAGCCAGCGGACGCATCGCCCCCCACCGCGCCAGCCTCCGTCTCGAGCCCGTCGCGTCGCCGCGCCGCCAGCGTCGACTCCGGCGTCCACGGCCTCCCAAGCCCCGTCCTGTCGGCGCCCGCGTCCCCAGCATCTTCCGCGGGAACTCCGTGCGCCACGGTGACCATCCAGCGTGGGCGCATGAAGAAGCGGGCCCTGGACTCTTTTCCTTGTCTGGTGGATCATACGGCGTGGCGGCTGTCCGTGCTTGCGTGGGCGTGCGGATTTGATGCTACGTCAAGACCTTCCGGCCGGTCACCGAGCGAGATGTTGGACAAGATCATCAATGTCGTGGACAAGATCTTCCATAGACCAACGATGCGTAACCACAAGGCCTTTGGGGGTGGGCAAAGATCGACATCGCGAATTGGCGAACCCGACCGAACCGAGACCTCCGACACGGAACCCCGGAAGACCGGACGTCGAGACCCGAACACCGAGGACTCCCGGAGCGCCTAGTTCGTCGACACGGATCGGCAAGTACTTCCTCGAGGGCGTAAGTTCTTCGCCCGGACACCGAGACCGGGATCGTCAAGTTCTCCTTAGGAAGCATCGGCGCCCGTGCGACAAGATCTACTTCACGGATTGAAAACCCGGTGCGGACAAGTTCGCCATTGACCTCGAGTTCTCCTACGGATACGAGTTCTCCAGCGAGGACACCAAGGCGTCGACATGACGAAGACCACGGGCCAAGATCTACGATCCGAAGACCCTAACCCGAGTCCGAGAACGTTTCCGTCGAGACCGATCCCCGAGACCAAATCCGAACCTGGACCCGGAGACCAACCCGAACCGGAACCCCAAGTTCGCGAGACCCTATAATGTGAACCTCTTCCGAGCCCTATTTTATAAATGCTAAATATAAAACCTGTTGCATAATAATCATTCATCTCGCATGCTTATCGTGTGGTTTGGGGCACTATGCCGATTCCGCATAATTAAATATGGGTCCATATGCGGGCAAATCTAGTCTCATATTGGCCTCATTTAAATTGATGTAGCCAACGGTACTATATCTTGGCCATGTTAATACAACATTTAAATTGCGGGTAGATAAACAACTTGAACCATCTAACTAATTATGGGACCCGGTTCCACTTAATATGACCTAATTGCATCGCACCTTTGCCATGTCATCCATCATGCATGCATCATGCCGATCTTCTGCCGTTGTATTAAATATTGCATCTGGTGTTATTCTAGTGTTTTGCTTCTTCGCGGATAAGGCCGTTGAGTTGATGCGAGTGTCGACCCGATCTTCGGCTGAACCTTCGGCAATGTTTTCAGGCGAGCATCTCCCCCTTTCTACCTATCTTACTTTTCTAGTATTTATTCCCTCCTGTTGATCTTTGCTATCTGTGTTGCGATGCTCTAGTTTTCGTACCCGTGATATCCCTTGCAGCCATATATAGCCTTGGACACATCCTATTACCTGTTGTTTGGTAGATAGTTGGACCCGCGTGTCGTGATCGCTTGCTCAAGTGTTTTTGCTTGTCGTCAAGTACCACAATTGTTGGAGAATTGCCGCATGTTGATGTTGGAGTTGATCATGGCTTTGTTTATCGTTCACTTTAATTCTTGTTTAACAACTAAAATTGAATCAAGCAGAGGCATCGGTGGGTGATAGGTAATATTTGGTTTCCGACCGCCCACTTGTGTCCGTGGGACGAGTTCTTGACTTTGTTCGAGATCGTGTGGCGACCACCGTGGGGAGATATGGGCCCCCATTGATTATTACCTGATTTCAAAGTATTGTCTTGGGGCCACAAACTAGTTTGAGGTTTTATTTACTATCATGTACTTATGCCATGTTTACCGCTTTATTTGCGTTTGTGCGAGGAGCACACCTTGTCTGTTTAAGCGGAGTGTTTTGCGGTATTAGCGGTCCCGTTTGAGGATTCTTTGCCGTTACAGCCACCGCGAACCCAAGTCCGTCTCGGAGACCCGACCGTTGCTATGGTGTCGACTTGGTGGGGTGGCCCCGTACTTGCTTTAGTGCAGGAGCGTCGTGACTTAGGCCCGCCGACATACCGATGGGTGTATGTTAACCGATCGGCAAAAAGGGTGAAGTGCTGTGGATACTTTGGTGCACCCTGCGGTTAAATCTTTGAAGCCGTGTCGCGGTTATGGGCGACTTGGAGCACGGTGCTTGATCATAGACAACTATAACTAAAGTTTCTGTTATAAATTGACTTGTATCCGATATGACTAGTAATCGGCTTCACTACAACGGAATGGCTAAGTAAAAGGACCAACAAGCTGCTGGGTTTTGGGTTATCTCATGCTAAATTTATCGACTAGTAAGTGTTGCCACTATAGCGGAATGGTTAACTAAAAGTGCCTTGCTTACTTTATCGGGATGATTATCTAAACCTGACTAGTAAAGTGCATAACTATAATCGAATAAGTAAGCGCCAGCTGTGTGAGTTCTCGGTTGCCTTCCTCGTTTGGTCTCGAGAAGCGGAGATGGGTTTGTTTGTTGGTAGTATCAAGTTGGTTCGAATAGGTCTTTCTCACCCCTCTCGATAGCCTTGATTGTATCGAGTCTCTATAGGTTGTTTAGTGCATCTGCCATTTGCTCGATCCACCATACCTATGTGGCGAGGACATGAATTCTAGCCTAGGTGTCTTGGCCTCGATCTTGGCGCTCCTCTTTTTCCTTTTCCTTTGTCGGCACCCTTTTGTTTAAGCAGGTTTGAGATCGGCGTCGTTAGTAGGGTTACCCTTCCGGCACAGGCGGGGTTATGGGCGCCATCGGTTATTCTTGAGCTCTTAGCCCCATTTGCATCTTGTCCGTGGTCGGACGCTCCATCGTTTTCGGTGATTTGGATCTTTGCACGTATATTTGTATTCTTGACTCTTTGAGTCATGTTGTATATATATCTGTTACGTGGGTCCCATCGAGGACTGTTGTGTAATGTTATTACTTTGTTTTCCACCGCGCAAGTGCTGGTGACACCGAATCGTTTCTATGCGGGTTTGGCGGGTTTCGCTAAAACTTGCATAGGGCGATCTGAGGTGTTCTGAGTGTATCGAGCCAGGCGGTTGCGATACCCCACAAGTCCAGCCTGTAGGATAACCTAGCTAACGGCCAAAGTAGAGTGTCAAAACTATTTTTGAAAATCGGTTGGATAGTTCTGATTAGGCCTGAATTTTTACTCCTTACCCCTCTGCTATTCTCCTCTTACCCCTACGTGTTTTAAATCCACTCTCTTACATTTCTTCAAGTCCAGGATTTCTCGTGGTTGGGTTCCGTCGTACCTTCAGGGTTTCGCTTCCTTCTTTGATAACGGTGTTGCTACATCTGGTGTTCAAGCTGCCTGATGAATCCGTCTACGGTGTCACCATTCTTTATTCCTTGTTTGTGCCTTCCGGTGTTTTCCGACGTGACGACATCCTCTACGCCAGATCCGATCTGATGCGCATCACTCCTTTGTTCGAACCTCGCTACCGAGATCTTGATGCGAATCTGAGGGTTGGTTGTATAACCCATCTGTTGCGCATGCGAGTAATGCTTTGAGTGCGGGATGGAGTCGCGACCATACCACTACTCTTATCATTTGCTCAGTATATTGAATGGTGGATCGATGCAATCTTACTCCTTCCACGATAGCTAGGGGTGGCAATTTGTTGATACCTCTACCTTGACCTTTTTGTTCGGGTGTTCTCTCGGCGATCACGGACAACGGCCCATTGTTGGTGGTGTCGCCGATCTCAAGATGAGCGGGAACCCTTGTTAGTGGTGTCGCAGGATCTACACAAAGCG